>UELU01142198.1:121791-136482 GCA_900490025.1 Megastigmus dorsalis
GGGGGGGGGGGGGAAGGGGGAAAGACACTTATACGCGGATCCATATTCGACAATGGCCTGGTGCATGCAGTGGACGGAGAGAACAAGCGAGCCAGCGAGTGATTTCCTCGGATTTCCTCGATCGGTGCATGCAGTAGGTGTATAGTTTCGCAGGTGGAGCAGCGGCTCCTCGGCCGTGGTGCTCGCTGAGCCGCGACCGTCCCGCTCACTGCTCCTGCTACTGCTGTCTTGACTGCTCCATTCCCTTGGCTTTTTTGCCCTCGTCGCTGGATGATGCTCTCTCGCTCCGATCACGTAATAATAAATCGACGTCTATTAGGCCAGGACCTTTTTGTGAGGCTGGTTTGCTTCTTCTATCCGCTGCTGCTGCACTCCATAATTTTTTATATAAAAAATATACGGGGAAATTTATTGGATCACCTGGGTGCAGCTGGATTTTTTCCGTACTTTTTTTACAACTTGCAGTTTTGAGATGTTTGGCTGTTTTTTTTTGTGGTACAGAGGTGCAGAGCCATATTGAGAGGAAAGGCGGTTTTTTTTATTTGGACAATTTGAGTACAACTGATGTTGGAATATTCGGTGAATATTAAATTAAAACTAAATAAATAATATAATAATAATATAATAATAATTTAATAATAATATTAATATTAAATTATTAACTCGGACACTTTAAGCCGTATTTTATAGCAACGTTAAAAGTTATTGTTTTTCAAAAACAATAACTCGAACGTAAGATTTTCCTTTATACCTATAGTAAACGTCGTATCTGATCAAAAATATACATATTACATGTCGTGGATATGAATATCACTGAAAGACAACGAAAGGCGCCCTCATAACCAAGACATATACTACTTTACAGCAAACTCGAGAGGAAAACTCGCTGTGATAACGATTTTTTTTTCCCCGATCTGCAGCCGCGAGACTCAAATTCAACGCTTAACCCATAAACAACGTCGAATTGCGACAAACGTCGTTAAAGTATACGCGTTATACATTAAACACACCTGAATACATAATGAGCCTCGTCCGATACGCCATTGTCAATGAATAATATACGAATCGAAGCATCGCCGCGTGTTTAGCTTAGCTCCGCGTACCCCGAAGTATAGGAAAAATCGCCCGCTCAACAAAGTCCTACGCCACAATCTCTTTTTTTTTTCCTCCCGCGCGTACAGAGCAGTACGCGTGTCCCTCATTTTGCTACTTGTACATTAACGAGGGCAGCGTGTGTACGGTGTCCGCGCAGCCGAGAGCGCGATTGCATACAGCATTACGCGTAAAAATAGAGTAACGGCTCGGAGAGCTGTCTTGGGTGTATATGATGTGTGTGAGACCGAGGGAAGATGGAGAGAGAGAGAAAAAAGTGAGAGACTTCCGAGAAAACGCCCAAGATTGTGCGCCGTGTGATTCATGCGCGTGTGCTGCGGGTAAAGCGGTGATCGACGTCTTTGAACGCGTTTTACGGATAAGGCGCGCGTTGCGGGCAGCTCCCGCGGCCTTTTTTTTTTTCTTCTTCGATGCGTGTCTCGTTCTCGCCAATGAAATTTCACGAAGAGTTAGCTCGAAGCGCGCGCATTGTTCGGCAAAAGTTCGCGTCTGCAACGTCACCATGTATAGCGATTCTTTTTTATGCGGCGGCTCTCCCCCTTTCTCTCTCTCTCTCTCTCTCTCTCTCTCTCTCTCTCTCTCTGCGGTATATTAGCATGAAAATAGGTTCGACAGTGCGGACGCGGACCTTTCGTTAGCGAAGATGGCGGGGGTCGTCGAGAGACGCGCTGCGAATATTCTGGGCAGCCGCGCGGATCAAAAGTTTTCGTAATCGACGACGCGGCGCGGCGCAACTCGAGAGAGCATTGTGCGGTGGGGAAAAATTGCCGGACCCTGCTGCTTCTTCTTTTGACCCTCATTTTTATGGTTATCGAGAGAGCCGCCAGCTCGAACGTCGCGCTGCTATTAAAACGCGCTTTGGCTTATATACGCAAATATTTCATCTAGAGGACGACGTTTAGGGCTACATTTTGTTCATTTTTATGCGAGCTTACAAGACAAATGAGGATCAGCTGCTCTTGTTCTTTAAACCATCCCTAATTACTTGCGATATTACTTTTACATGTAATTATTTTTGATTTGGTGCAATTCGAGAAATTACTGGTGTAATATTATACTTCTTATTATATCAGTCGTCAATTGTATGGCTGCTATAAGTGTTCTCTGAAATAGGAAGCAATTTTAAGATTTACGTTGCGGAACGTGTGAAAATCAATAGTCTCACCCCGAGGCGCGTACGTCGACTGTGCACCGCCGCACAACAGAGTCAAGGTGCGTAAAAATATTTTTTAATTCAACCGAATGAATTTGGAATGATGGGAAAACTGAAAACGAGGGTAGAATTATTTCTTAAACGAAAAGTATCTCGTGCATGCATTAGAGATAATGGTATACATTCACGCATACGATAATATTTTAATAAAGCATAAGTATCGTGCAATTTGAAAAGGAGTGCGTGTCCATTCACGTGTTCCTTCCCATTTTATTTAAAATTCGAGAAGTTTTAATTGCCCATGATCCTTTTTCTAATCCTATATATAAATATATATACAGCGATAAATCGCTATTAATTGTTTTAAAAAAATGCTTAACCTGTAACAAACTGAAATCTCAACGTATTTATCGCAACATATAAATCAGAACCTTATTAAAACATGCCGCTCATCGAATGTGTATTATTAAGGAAGCTTGCTAAGCGCGGGATTACAAAAAAAGAAAAGAGTTTCGGTAAATCAATTAGAGACAGTGCAGCGCTACCGATATAATTTATCTTGACATCGACGCTAATAAAAATAAATGATTTTTGCCGCGCGACTACCGTAAGGTATGCGTCGTAGAGATATCCGAAAACTTCTCATTAAGGTATACAGCATTTTGTCCGCTCGAATGTGAGCTGCTGGTCTTGCGGCTTTTTTTCTACACCCTATAGCTGCTTTAGGCAATTAGTACTCGCGCAGGTAATCTCGCGAGCGACACTTTATAGACTCGCTGCTGCGGCAAAAGAGGGATGGTTTACGACATGATTGACCGTTGACATAATTTATGGAGTCGCGTGGCCCCTGCTAAGTTTACCGGCTCTGGTTAATTCTTTCCTGCAGCAAGCCGCGGGAGCAATACGCGTGCCTCTCGCTCCACCGTGCGATTTTCGCTGCGTTTCTTCATCCTTCGAAGGCTTTATACGCGCTTGCGGTTGGAAATAATGCACCGCGCTTGTTTAATGCGCTAGGCCGAGCTCTCCGCGCGTATATACAACAAATTCAATATTTTATCCCGCGTAATTTGAACAAACTATACCGCCACTGTCTGCCACTCGAATAATTCTCTAATAATATAATATTCCAACCCCAAATTGTCGCTGCAAAAATGCCATAATGCACATCTGGAATTTTAATTAACTAATATTCTTTTCAGCCGTTCGCCACAATTATATTGGCTTCGTGTGCTCATTTGAAAATTTTAAGAGATCAAAACGTGCACATTAGCATCGCGGCGAACGAAAGTATGCTCGCGCTCGAAATATAACGAATATATATATGTCAGCAGTCGGAAAGCAAGAACGCCAAACACGGGCCTGGTGCCGTAGACGCGCTTTGGCAATACGTTAAATTTTTAACGAGTGCTTATGGCATCTCGGCAGTTCGCCCGCGCGCGCGCACCGAATTCTGCTCGCCCATATTATGCATCGTTCCGTGAGAAATGTAAAGGCAACGTGTGCAGTGTATACGTGGTACGTTTGTGAGTCGCGCGTGCGCGAAGGTTAGTCGGAAATACGTCAGAAATTACGGGGTATAAAAGACAGTGTGTATAAAGGTTCGTTGGCAAATACGGCCGGTAAAAAAAAAAAAAGAACGAAGCAGGGGGGTTTCTGCGTCGCTTTCGTCATGTGCTTACTGGCATTATACACTTTAAATTCATCTGCGTTATAGTACTTTTCCAGCGAACCGAGCGAGAGAGAAAGAGAGAAACAAAAAGGGGACGGAAAATCGTGGACGCAGAGGAAAAAAAATGGCGTTTCTCACACACTCCGCGAGCTGCACTGCCACTCGCACTTTGCTGCGGATATATCTCTCTTTGTTAGAGGGATCAAAAGTAGCCTGCATTCACCGTAAAACACGCGCATACGTGAATGTAAGTCGCAGCTGATTCTTGGAATGATTAATTTCAAACGTCACTGATTAATCTCTCCGTTCGCCGTATTTAAGTGTGCAAATTCGTATAATTTGATCCTAAAGAGTGTAAAGTAGATGCCGTATATGTATATATAGTTGTAAATTACTTAGTATTTTCCACTTATTTGCTCAACCGCGATGATGAGTACAGTCGACTTTATTATTACATGAAATTGATTTGTGCAACGTTTCTTAATACAAGAGTGAATAAACTGCATTCATTATTGCCGGCTGCTGGTTTATTATTATTCAATTTTTCAATACCTGTTAAGGTGTGCTTATGTATACATATATCGTAGGATGGTAGTTTGTTCGAGTTGTAAAACGATGAGTGTTCCGTTGATCCAAACAAGCTTTGTCTATATGCTTATACTTGAACGCGTGCGATGTTATTCAAATCGTGGTCAAAGCTTACGTATTTCGGGCACCTGAGACCATAGTCACAATTATTCGGACTAATCTAGAACGCATATCTCGAAATGTTTGTCGGCATGTCGTAGTATTTTTTGGGAATTTCCAGACTGCGTATTCACACGCATTGTGCACAGTATAGAGTACATCAATCACTGGGCGATGTGTAATTCAATTCGATGATGCACAAGGTGCGCGCAACTGACGTAAGCAGCCGTCATAAAGAGCATAAGTGATCTCTTACCCCCGCTTACTTTGTACGAAAGAAAATAAGGAGCAGCGCTAATTATCGAATTTAAAATAACGATGGTATTGTGAAATATAATGTATAAGAAAAACGATCGATGTTTATACATGTAATGCCGCTTTCATAATTTTCAATTTGACCATTTTATTGCTTGTTTACGTGGATTGTCTATGCAATTATGCAGGAGTGTATTATGAATATGTATATTGTTTTATACGAATCGCAGCTATATAATGTATTCATTCGGGGCTGTCGCGAAAACGTGCGCGTCACCTTCTAATCTTGTACCTACTTTAATTGTGCGCGATAACATTTGCATTTTGGACTTAACCTGCCGCAGCTGACATTGAAACGTGTCAGCAATACAAATTCTAGAATTAAATATGCAATAAAAATAGATTAATTCCTGATTAATTGATGGATCTGTAAAATTACGATCTAAAATATGTGCTCCTTTAACCTACTTTTGTTTCGAGAAGGAGAAGTGAATACTTTATATATCTATTAAAGTTAATTTTGCCTGAATTATATCTTATGATCTTCTGTATTATTGTTTCATCCTTCGAACTGTATTTAAAATAATTCCAAATAAATTCAGAACGTGTGATTTTCACTCTTGTATGACGTATTCATAAGCTTTTGTAAATGAATAAACTGCCTATTTAATTAAGTGGCACATTAAAAAAAAAACAGTGTTCAGTTTACATGGACCACCCGTGAATTGCTCTTCTGCGCACATGCATTCACGACTGCAATCGCAATATCTCAATACCGCTATGATTTAATTATAATTTATCGCCATTCCTAAAGTATTCACAAAGTGCACTCGCAACGACATTATTATTATTTATCATTCGTCGTCGTTCGTAATCTTCTCGCCAGTGGACGAATACATCACCATCGTCCAACTCATTATAGCAAAAATGCATCCTCGATTCCGCGTTTTACGTGTAATTGACCGTTTATGCAATAACTTTTTCTCCCCCTTCGCTCAACGGACAAGTCGCGCCGACGCGAGAGCCATATTATAAACGTCCACGTATATATTTCAGTTCTGCGGTGGCCGAAAGAGTGACACACTGTGATGGAAAGTCGTCGTACGTCGAGCTCGCGACCAAATGTATAAGAAAAGGACCTGGGATATATATATATAGATATATATTTACCGTGGCGCGCAGCTATTGTAGCGGCTCGACCGATTGTTTTGCCTGCAGTCGCGAGCCGCGCGGCAATACGTCTCCGGAGATTCGAGCGGCTTACGACAAAAGTCCCGCTTTCTGCAAGCTGCACCGGAGAGTCTCATTAAGTGGATGCTCGTTTCTTTTTCACTCTGGGCGCAGCGAGACGGGCGGAGGTAGACAGTCGCGACTGATTTTCGCTCCAATTACATCCGCGGAGCTTGCCTTATACCCTTTTCTGCGTCTCTCTCGTCCAATCGGCGTATTATCCTTGGCGCCACGTTATGATTGGATATCCGCTGGGCCTTCAATTAACGCTCGGTACTGCACTTTGGACAAATATAACGTTAATTCGCGGGTATGCAGGAAGATGTAGGAACAGCATCGAAGTTTATTGCGAATATATATAAGATAATGTCTTTATATGGTTTTGTAATGAAAAATTGAAATATACGACTTATCAAAACTAATTCGTTTACAGATATACGCGCATAAGACGTATTTTCAGGTAAAAATGTTGCGCTCCGCATTTTCACACAGATAAAAGTTAATTATACAGATTTTCAGCAAAATCAATAGTATATAAGGCACAATAATTTCGCCTACCGGAACTAAACAGTACTGTGTTTTTTTTTCTGCAATATATACCTATATATAGATATATGTAAAATACAAATTTTCAATAATAACAGGGTAGACGTAAAAATGAGCGCTGCGCAGCAATAGCCCAACTACTCGGAATTATTTGTTTTTACACTTATTATTCCAGATCGGAACTATGGATAAATCGACATTACATAATATTAGCCATAGTCCAGAATAGCGTGCGTCCTAAGGAAAACTAACAGTAGCTGCCACGCGTGTTCGTTTGCAACATTCGAAACAACGGGAAAATCATGCGCGCGTTTCCTCATTTTCCATTCCTTCCTCTCTCCATTCTTTCAATTGGAAAAATTCCATATCCGCTACTTATATTCGTTATTAAAAGCGCCAATTAGCCTCTCAATCGAATCGCGGCAATTATTGTATCGATATCGATGCATTAAAAAGAAAAAAGAAAGAAAAAGAAACGCGTCTCGCTTACATTTCCTACTTTTACCCATTGCGAGCTGCGCGAGACGCAAAGAAGTATACAAGAAAAAAAGACAGCGCGCTCGAATAAAGTAAATGCAAGCGCGAAAGGTAATAACAACAACAACGACAATAATGTCTCTGTACAAAATCGAGAGACTCGAGGATGACGTCAAAGACACGCGAGGGCAAGATACACTTGTGTGTATGTGCATCGGAGGGATACGAGAGCCCGAGAGAGAACAGCTGCAGTCCGCGCAAGAGAGAAGGAGACGAATGTTTAATGCACGAAGAGCCGCGACCGTGTATACGCGAAAAAGAAGGTGGGACAAAGGAGGTGGGGTGAAAAAAAAAAAGAGGAGTACCAGGTGTGGGCTGCTCGCTGCTATTGGGACCCCGCCGTGACGTAATATCGGTACCCAGAGAAAGTGAATCGAGAACGCGCTCGCGCGCACGCATACACGCACACACGGACACACGGCCGAGAGGCGATCCGCGCGGCGCGCGTTACGTCCTCGTGGGCACACGCATAACTTTTCTTTTCTCTCCCTCCTCTCTCTCTCTCTCTCCACTTCTTCGCTTTATTTCGCACACCGCGCATGCATGTATGTATAGATGCTCGCGCGCCGCTGCTACTACTTTTTCATTTTCGCTTCTTTGAATTTTTCCTCCTCTCTCTCTCTTTCTTTTATATCTTCGCGAATCGGAGGTATACAGGAGGAGAGAGTGTGTGTGTGTACCGCTCGAGATATTGCGCAAGCTCTCCGTGACACATACGAGAAAGAGAAAGAGAACGAGGGGATCAAAGCGTCTCGCGGGGAATCGGGACGCCCGGAAAAGTTCGCATTTCTTTCGCGTGACCGGAGGCCAAAGGCTGCAGACACTGCCCGGATCTTATCTTTCTCTCTCTCTCTCTCTCTCTCTCTCTCTCTCTCTCCGTCTCTCTTGGGAGTGAGAATGTCCGCCTCGCTCACGAGCTGTCGCGGAGGAATGGAGAGTCGAGAAAGAGAGCTGGAGAGCATTTACGTACGTGACAGTGTATGATTGCGATGCGATTGGAGATTGGGGGGAGATGTAATTAGGGCCTGTTGTTGTTGTTGTATATAATACCGCTACCGATCCTTGTTTCTCCTTGTGTCTTTCTCTGTGTGTGTGTGTGTGTGTGTGTATTATCTTATACGTATCGCTTTCGAGGATAATATGTTTTGTCTGCGGAGATTTGGTTCGCGTGAGACGTGGAGCTTGTAAATTGCTGCTCCCCGCGCTCGACGGTGTAAACTGTGTAATTTAATTTCTGTCCTTTGCGCTGTCGTTAAATGCAGGTTTTGAAGTGGAGCTTGATTCATTTGTTTCTGTTTACCGAGCCGCTAACAATAAATTAACTCATAACTAGGTGTGAAGTGTAATTTTGCATTCGCGTCGCTTGCGAATTATCCATTCTCGCGATTTGATCTTAACAATGAAGTCGTTATTCAATCGATCGATCAGATGTTTAATTCTAATGTCCATCACCTCGAGGCGTCGTTAAATTAAAATTATTTTTTTTAGACATCTGAATGCCAGCTGATCTCATAATTTCTAGCTGGATCTGTTCCGCTTATTATTATGAAGTAATTATATAAAACAGATGCCAAATTCAATTGGAACGATTAATTTTATGAATCTACTTAAAAATATTCAAATTTGATCCGATACTGTTTTAAGGATAAAGATCAAAACTGTCAGATTGAAATGCATCTTTTTAAGCTAGCTTAAGTAAATTATGAAAGAGTTTACGATTCAAAATCGCAAGGAAATTTGGAGTAGAAGTTTTGATTTATTACACAATTCAATCAGCGTGCGCTCGACTGATTTCTCAGATCTGATTATGATATTAAATGTGAATGGCAAAGTATTTTTGTTAATAGATGGCAAAACAAATTATCCAATTCATGATGAATGGTAATATTTTTGTTTCAACATTTAAATAATTTAAAAAATTTATAATTTATAGAATAAATGTATTTAGAAGAATACCTGAAATACCTAGTACCTAAACATTTTGCTATTAATTTTCTGAAGTCTCTTACATACCCAATCGTGGACTATTATTATATATACATTTTCACGAAACATCGATGTAGCACACGTGAAAGTAAAATTAAGTCGATCCAGATTTCGACACAGACCACAAACACTTCTAATACAAAATCATAATATCCTAGCATAACCGAGCATAACAGCAATGGTAAATAACCCAAGTGTGATCTTAAAGACAAACTTGAGGACGTATTTCAATCAGATAAAAAATCATTTCTACGTCTTAGCGATCGATATCGGCATGAGCCGCGAATTCAAACTCGAATTTATACTCTGCACCTATATAATCCCGTCTGTCGTAATGGGATCATAAAAGAGCGATGAGTGCCGCACATGATCTGTGTAATCTTGATCGCCCATTGTTATCGTTCCCGTTACCGATAGTTTTAATATTTTGACTATCTAGCAATAGAGAACACTTTTAGGGTTCCATTCGCTCGTATAGGTTTATCGATTTCTACATAGCCTTTAATCAAGTCGCGCGACCAATTTCGCCGGGCCGCCACTGCCGCCGCGACCGGTTATACCCTAATATAATAAATGTCACGATTCCAACGAATTAAATGCTTTAGAAAATCCGCTAACTATATCGCAGCTCGCTGCTGTTAAACGTTCCTAATGTATGAATTATATGATCACAATGCGTTCTTAAATTATTCGCTGACGGATTTATGCCTTTTTGTGAAACAACATTTTCTTGTAGACTGGGTATTATTAGGAAACGAAATTAATAATAAATAAATTTTATCTACTGTTGAAAAAAAATCGTGTGTCTTATCGTAGATATCGATCTATATACAATTATCTATAATTATTGCCGCCTTTTAAATAAGATTTTAATCAGTGTATAATCTTTTAAATTTGAAAGGATACTTGTGACAAGTTGCACTTTTAAAAGTAATTATATCGAGAAAATTGCCATACTTCCAATACAAATTGATACACTCTAAACTATAATTAGATTCAAACTTTTATGACATTTTAAAAATAATTAAAACTCGCTCATATTCTTATATATATATATTCTAATGTAAAGATATTTTCAATCATTCTCAAGCAATGTAATTCCGAAACCTGTACTGTGTGTATTTGCAATGTTCTCTCAAGCCGAAGCTGGCGTCATAAATAAAGATTATATCGCCCGATAAATTTTTGACTTTGACTGCATAAGGAAAAAGTAAATACCGGGAGCTACGCGAACTTGAATGATCATTTGCCAATTTACTTATCAACTCGTTACACGAACTTTTCGTGTCAACTTTTACCACATTACTTTTCCTTCTCCGCTTCTCAAACTAATCTTCACTCGCAATCGGTATTAGCTTCTCGTCGACATTTCCAAACTGCGCAAGGTTTCCGCTGTATTGCTGCAAAACCTGGACAAGCTCTTCGCACACGATACACATTTCCATAAAACATATTATATACAAAGCATTAAACCCCACAACATTACATAAATAATGAGGCTTTATTCGCGTTACATAAGTATAAATATAAAACACAATTAACCAAACGGGGGCGCTCGAATACACTTAAAAATCAACTCTCCTTATATACATATACATGCGATCCGACCCAATAATCCACGCTTCGCGCGTTTCGGCAATATCGCGAACTTTCACGGCCTGCAGTTTGCGCGGCTATCGAACCTTTCCCCCGCCCTCGCCAGTCTCTCTCTCTCTCTCTCTCTCTACATCGTCACTCGTACGACAAGCATCAGCGATGAATTTACACGAGCCTCGTAAATGAAGTCGGGTATGGCGCTGCACGCGAGCAAGTAAACATAATGTATTAATTGAGTGCCGTATAGCGGGCTTATAACCAACGCGCGCGACACGTTAGAATACACTTATCGAGTGAGTGCGTACGTGCGGCGGCAAAAAGAGGCGTTGAATGAGAATCGGATAGGAACGATATCCACGCGGAGAGAGAGAGAGAGAGAGCCGGATTATTGGCTTTTCTTGCTGCGCAGTTGTGCACATACGTGCAAGACCTCTTGATCATCGGGGATGCATGAGGCTATTATCGATGCGCTCGCTCGACTCGATGGATGCGATGAAAAACCGACTGCTCGACATTCCTTTGCCGAATTTCCAGTATTTGCGCGGCGTGAAAAAGAAGTAAACTCGACAGCTGTTGCCATAATGCGTACCGTACCGTTCAACACTGGTGAACGAGCTGTAAAAACAGAGGTTTTCCGAACTGAGTGGAATACTCGATACGGGAGATGGTAATTTGTGGAGTCGAGCTGTTTTCATCTGTACTCGCGGTTGGGATTGATAATGTATTAGGAATTTTTCCTGCCGGAGTTTTTACCCCTTGGGATTATTTAGATTTATTTATGAGAGGGTTTGTTCATGCGCGGCACCGCGTGTGGAGTGGCTGCAGCTTGGAATATATATATGTCAATTTTGTTGTTGAAATCGGACTGATAGACCTCATTTTAGGTGCACAGTGTGTATACGGACGTTTTCCGCTCGATATAATCTCTCATTAATCTTATAAGAAAGAACAGCGTTTTATATTGTCGATTCGATTCGCGTGGTTCTTGTTATTTTACACTATTTTTAACACCGTTTTACTGCGTGCGATACAAGTATACGCATTTGCATAGATAAAGCTGTCGCCCATTATTTATCCACCAAGTTGAAATTGTTAGTACACTATTTTCTCGAAAGCTTTTTTCATACATTAAAAACATGAATATGAGAGAGAAAAGGAATATCTGCTTGTAAAACACTTAAGAAGTGACGGTTTCAATAGCCACATCATATCCCAATGATTATTCCATTGCTCGGGACAAACCCCCCAAAGATCACCTTGATGTCCACTGCACGCAAACGCCGCGTGGTCATTTCTTTGCGTTTCTATACGAGCCGCAAGAAAATCGTCGATGACCGAACGACGTGGCGTCCGGCCGCATTCATCACCAAGAATCCCGCAAGCTCATATATATTCCAGGAGCGTTTCGCAATGTCCAGCAGCCTCGCGGCCGCAGGTGAAAATCTTCGCTATAATTCCGATGAGTCAGTTGCCGTAGAAATTAATTAAAAACTGCTCCCGCAGCTCAGCGCGTCAACTACTTCGCGCGAGAGCCGCGTAATTCCGGGTAGAGACTATACACGCGAGACCCTTTTTTTTCAATCTGTGGTGTACGCGCGTATGTGTGTGTGTGTGTGTATCTCGAGCGAATCGTTATATACACATAAGGCGATGATGATTGCGTGTAATGCGTATATGACACGGGGCGAGGCTGACTGTATCAGGTAAAAATTTGTAAATTGCAAGAGAAAGAGAGAGAGAGAGAGAGTGACAAAGCGATTGGCAGATAATAGTCATCAAGGAGGGAAAGCGTATTTGGCTCGAGGGCGCTTTATACATATATATATACATATACGCAGCGCGCAGTTTCGTGCCTCCCGCGGGATTCGATCCGCTGCTGCAAGCCTTTTGGCCATTTTCACAATAGCGCCGCAAGATCCAGGCGTAAATACGGGAGGTGCGAGACCTCAACGATATTGTATACGGCCCGTCACTGTCAACTCGCCACACGGATTCTAAATGCAATCGTGCGCCATCATTATTAAATGTTTGCATTGTGTACGCGCAGGTGCACAGATGATGGTCTACGAGTTTTATTTATATACAGCCTATGGTTATATAGACACGCGTGACTTTGAGGTAACGGTGCGTTGTTCCCGCTACATTCACTCAAAATACTTGATGTGTTCATCGTGTTTTAATGCGCACATAATGAAAGTGCCGCGCATCTTCTTTTTTTATACCGTCCAATCAAGTTTTAGAGGCTGCGCAGAGAAGTATCCGCTAAATTAGTACCTAACACGAATTTTGAATCACGCGATATTTTTGTTCGACGGACGATATAATGGAAAATACATAGCTCTTTTTATACGATGTAAGCGCGCCGCTGTGTTGTGAAAAGTTCTTGCGGTTCGCGCCGAGAGCTGATTAGACTGTATCGTATGTACGTGCGACCATATATATTTAACACCCATCGTCGGAGATATTCATTGCAACTGTACAATGTGGTCGTTTTGTTTGACACGCGGTGTAATAGAGAAGTGTAGTCTTGACGTAGAGTTGCGTTTAAATTGTGCCTATATAGCTCCAAGTCTTATGAATGAAGGGATCGGTGCAAATTTCGCAACTTAAAATAGTTCAACTATTCTTAATTTTATAATAATTTTGAATAAGGTATTGTATATAATCTTTATGTATTTGTTAAGATCATATTTTTGGATTATTGCAGACTTGATATATTTATTGAAAGTTTATATTAAAAAAAAATTATAATTCTAAAGATATTTTAAATTAAGCATTAGCTGTTTCGAGTTCCGGCTAAGATTTTCAGGGTGAATATGCCCAGAGTTCTGCTTGACTATCTATACGACCGCACGCCTAATTAAGTTCAGTTATGCCTGCTTGAGCCCAATACTGCGCATGACTGAGTGTCAATCGCGGACTAAACGAAAGCGACACGGAAATAAATAACGAAACTATTTTGATAAGCTGATATATATGTATATATACATATAGATGAATAAACTTAATCGAGCAAACAAGTATACTATTATGCATTAATGTGAGTATATGATATCACAGTTACGAGATTTACGCGTATAAAGTCAATTCCTATAAGTGCCGTAATGATGAAGAAAGGTCGGCGACCCAAATATCGCACAAGCTCGCCAAATGTATAAGGGCCATACGTTAATTAAAGCGCAATTTCTATAAGATTTTTATTTTCATTTCAACCTCAAAAAGAGCGCTGTGGAGCTATACGCAAAAAGAAAAGTTGAAAAATTAAATTTAACAAGTCGTTAAAACAAGTATGCCATTTCGCAAGCCACGAGCGCAATTATGTTAATGCAAGCTATAAAACTTTCATTAACGCGGCGTAATACAATTCAATTCATCGAATAAAATAAGATAAATAAATGTATAATATTGAAAATTTCGGTAAGCTACTTTTTCAAAACTGTTGCAACGGGAGAGTGTAAAATCAACAGCCGATCAAAATCGACATCGAGACACTGCAGAGCTGCGCATTTGAAGACTGACGGGCAGCCTATATGTATCGATAAATCTCCCATCGAATCATGCAAATATATCCGCCCGTAAAATCAAGAAAATTAACCAGATCCATGCACGATATCCAGAGCTCCGCAACGATCGACCGCCAGAGTAAAGAGAGAGGGAGAGAGAGATAGACAGAGAAAGCTACTTATTATTACGAGATAGAATAGGTGTATCGCTAAAGTTCGTAGCCCTTGTGTGCAGCAGCCGCATGCATTCATATCGTCCGCGCACGGACTTTTCCAGCTCGACGATAATCGAATTTCCCAACGTATATGGAACGCACGGGCTGCAGGTCTCTTTCTCTCTCTCTCTCTCTTTCTCTTGGCGAACGCTGGGTTATCGTGATTCCTACACACACAAACACACACACACACACACACAC
>UELU01142199.1:0-36183 GCA_900490025.1 Megastigmus dorsalis
GTACTTACACACTTAAACTTCTGTAAGTTTTGTGCAATTTTGTTGCAAAGCATCGGCAGCAAATATCTTTTGCAATTCTGTTGTAATTCTGGTGCACGTGGACGTGCAATATATGTACCCCCGTGACTGCACTTAAGCTGCCGCAAGATGTTTGCAATTCTGCTACAAAGTGCTTGACGCAATGGTCTGCTGTCAGAAACACACAAAAATGGGGAAGCAGATAGTACATGCTCTGCGCAATCCAGCTTGCGCAAGCTTGTGCTACCAGGGATTGAGTTTTGGTAAGTATTCATCATTGAGATTGCACTCAAATTATCACTCTTTGGTACTGGAATATCTAGTTTGCAAAGGTCACTCAGTGTTCCTTTTAGAGTTATAATTTCTTGAGCTGCTGATCCTGCTGACACGTAGTCAACCTCCATTGATGACAGTGCAACACAACTCTGTTTTCTGGAATGCCATGCAACGGGGTTTACAGCGTGAAATGCTACGAAACCACTAACACTTTTACGTGCCTGTCTATCACCACCCCAATCAGCATCATACACGCCTACTAGTTTGCTGATTTCTCCTTTAGTGTAAGTCAGACATAGTTGTTATGTTGAGTTGAGGTACTTAAGTATCCTTTTGCCTGCTTTCCATGCTTGAGTTGTTGGTTTGTCCAAAAATCTGCTTAAATACGACACACAGAATTGTCTAAAAGTATTTTATAGAAATAAACTGAATAGCGTGGGAAAATACACTTATACTTTCAAATATTTTACCTTTTTAAAGGTAAATTTTTATTATTATTAGATTATTACATTTATTATTTAAAATATTAACATTCTAAGAATTGTCTAAAAGCATTTTATAGAAATAAACTGAAGAGAGTTGGAAAATACTTGCCAAGATTTTACCTTTTTAAAGGTATTTTAATAACAAAAAAGTGTCGATGTGGGGCACGAGCGTCACCGACAACGGGGCACAAGTGTCATGGAAAACTGTTCATCGTAGCGATGCGAATAGATCAGCTGATATTCTAACCACAAATAGGTAGTGGCTGGGAGCTTATTTACAATAGGTATATTATAGTTAAGTAGTTGAGTAGATAAATATAAAGTAATACATGGTGCGTAATTATAAAAAAAAGTCTAACACAGCTAGTTGGACTGATGGTCAAATGAAATTGGCTCTTGACAGTATAAAAGATGGAAAAGCAATTAAAAGTGCTGCATTAGAGTTTGGTTTACCCAGAACCACTCTACAGAAAAAACTCGTCATCAATCCTACATTTGAAAATGGTTTTTTTATTAGTTTATCTCGAGCATACATGTAAATTTCAAGTTTATCTTCAAAATTTATATAAATATAGGCTTTAAAAGAATATTTAGCGATGAGCAGGAAAGATCTTTATTCGTCTACATTGTTGATATGGAAAATAGGTTAATGGGATTCACAGCCAAAGAACTAAGAAAATTCGCTTTTGATTTTGCAGTGGAACTCAATATTCCTCATAGGTTTAATGAAGAAACAGGTAATTACTGCTTAAGTTTTTATTACTTTAATTATAAAAAACTATTTTTTTCTCAATTAATTTAGTGCAAATAGAATATGGAATGTTGATGAAACAGGAGTTTCGATTGTACCTAAAAGTCTTTCAAGAGTGATTGCAAGAAGGGGAATAATGCAAGTTGGTGGGAAGACAGCTGCAGAGCGTCGGGAAACAGTAACAGCAGAGATCTGCATGTCTGCAAGTGGTATATTTATGCCACCAATGCTTATATTCCCTCGTGTGAAGATGAACGAAAAATATCTTGAAGGGAAACCAGAGGGTTCTTGGGCTGAGTGGCATAAAAATGGGTGGATTCAATCAAACTTACCCTGGTAGCACACCGATAGAACTAATGCTGCACTTCTGCCGTAAGATGCGTCCATGCTTCTTGCAGCAGAGATTGCTGGGTCTATTTCCGAAACTGTCGCACTTCTGCTGGCAGAGAATAGCGCAATAAGGTCATGCAGATGAATTGCAGCGGAATTGCGGCTCTCAAGTGTAAGATTAAATTGATCAAATCGAATGTACGATTGCATAAAAATTGCATCCGAATGCAGAATATAAAGTGCAGCAGAATGGCACTAGAAATATATGAAAAATGCAGAAGAATTTCAGTAAATGCGTGCATAAGTAAAGTAAAAATATTTGTAGTGCAGCAGAATTGCAGTAGACTTAAAGTCGCCACATGCATTTCGCTTACTTACTGTGCATGTACACATGCATACAACTTGCGTCATAATTACAGCACGAACGGACAGCAGTATTGCGCTATCCGTGCGTAGAACTTACCGAAGCATTGCGCGAGATGTGCGACAAAGTTTTTTGAACCACGCGTGCAGCAGAATTGCAGCAGACATGCGCATGTCTTGAGCAATGCTCTACACCAAAAAATATCTGCCAGCATGTAAGAAGCGTGCGCAATTTCTTCGCATTTCTGCCAAACACGCTTTATGCAATTCTGATGCATGCGACTTCCCAAGCAGACGATTGCACAAGACATGCGCAAGTCTTCTGCGTAACTTCTGCGGTATTTTCATGGTGGCAGAGGCTGCTACATGTCTGCTGTAATTCTGATGTAAGACCATGACCTGAAATTGGTATTGCGAATATCTGCCGAAATTCTGACAGCAATTATACTGAAATTCTGGTGCACGGTGAGTACGCGGCAAGTTGTGCTACCAGGGTATTTACCAAGTGGTTCAAGGAGTTTATAAAATTTTCAAATGCGTCAATTGAAAATCCAGTACTGCTGTTGTTGAATGGGCACAATACACACGTCAAAAATCTGGAAGTTACTATGCTGGGTAAGTAAAACAAGGTAATTATTCTATACTTTCCCCCTCATTGCACGCACAGAATGCAGCCACTGAACGTTTCATTTATGAAACCTCTCAGCATTTTTTATGCTGAAGAAGTAAAATGTTTTCAACGTACTGGATCTCAGGTTCAGATGAAAGACATTTTTTCATTATTTGGTAAAGCTTGGCAGAAAGCAGCAAAAATTGAAACAGCCTAGCTACATAGTTGGTCCTGATAGTTTTCAAAGTAGATCAGTACCTTCAGAACCGGCAAATGTAAATAAAACACTTGGTTCAGTTCAGTCTACTGGATCTATTAAAGAAATAGAAAAAGTTTTACAAGTATCAGCAAATACTAATCAAGCAACATGTTCGAGAAAAAGAAAAAGAGGGACAGCTACTATTGTAACCAACGATAATCACATAAATATATTAGCAGAAGCTGAAAAAGCGAAGAAAATAAAAATAGTGCCAAAAGAATATTATAAGAAACCAAAGCCAAAGCCAAAAATTTTATCAGATAAGCTGTTACAGCAGCCTATAGCTATTCCAAAGAAGCAAACTAACAAAAAATTAGCTAAGCGTCAGCCACTTTGCAATTTCAATTATCAATACATTGAACCATCCAATGAAATAAGAGAAATTGATAAGTCTGCTTCAGTGAATACATGTAATGATGCTGCTGATAATATAAAAAATGAGGCTAGTGATATGTATCTTAATGCTACAATTATTAATGGTACTTTGATGGTGCAATCAGATAATGGTCACTATGAACCATTTTATGTAACTTAAAAGTTGTAAGTTTTCTATAGATATGGTGCTCGAAAAACTTTATTCTAATCAATATTTAATATGTATAGATTTAAGTTGCATTTAATGTGATTAAATTTTGTGATATATTTTAAAAGATTCATTTAAAAAAAATTGTATTTACTGAATTAAATAAAAAATAGTTTTTTAAATTTTAAATTCTTTATTCTTATTTATCCTTCTTCAAGACATAATTTTAAAATTTAATTAAAATATAAAATATTCAAATTCAAACTAACCTAAAATCTAATCCTACAAATTTTATTTGCTGCATAATACCATGACATTTGTGCCCCACCTATCAGACACGCTTACCCCATCATCAAATAATCAGGACAGTTGTGTCACATTTTTATTATTGTAATAATAAATACATATATTTATTAAAATATTTTAAGAAATGGGCATTTAATACTTGACACGCTTTTTTATATGTTCCTTTTTTTACCTATTTCAACTAACAAAATTATCATTAAAATGTTGAGTTAAAGTTAAGGTGCCGCTCATGCCCCAGTCTCCCTAGTGGTGAGAGAGACAAGGAGAAACAAAATAATGACCGCGGCTGCCGAAGCAGACGAATCCTGCATACCGAGTTCATTTTCGTTTCGTGATCGTTAATTAAAAACAAATTTTCGGCCAGGTAGCAAGAAAAATAGTATACATTACACGGGACGAACTTCGATCGGCCTGCCCGGCCGATTGCCCCCCGAGGCGAAGCCGAGGCTCTCTCGAGAAATTTCTCCGCCGGACCGAACGATCGCGTTTCGTCCCTTGTAATATAATGTACTATTATATTTATAATAAAAAACTTTATTAAATTTTTTTACAACCAACTCTTAGAAATGTATGAATGAATAACTTTTTTTTTAATTTTTATTTTTGGGATGTTTTAAAAACTTTGTAAGCTTTATAACGATAACTTTTTATTTTCAAAATTTCACACATCTTTTTCTCTAAATCTATAGAAAGTAAAAGAGCTTTATTATAATGTTTTGAAAATGCTTTTTGTTGCAATATCATGGCATTGTTTTCAATAAACTCCGTATTGATTTTTACTGATCAAAAATTTTAGTAATTGACCGATGAGTACTGACCATACTAAAATTCTGTATATACAGGGGTGTAAGAACTGTATATAAGAACTTAATAAAAAGTAAAATTTTGCTAAAAAAATAACATTAATTCTTGGTCATAAATTATAATTTAGTAAATTTTTATTTTTAAATGTTGCCGATAATGATTTACATAATTATTTTTGAACTTGATGGAAACCTAAACAAAAAAAATGTCATTTTTTATTTTAAATTTTATCTACGTCTTTATTATGAAATAGCGTATTTTTATGCTATCGAATGAAGGTACGAAAATGTGATAATTTATTGCGATAATAGCATATGTTGCAGAATCTTGTATACTGCAGATAATTTCTGAAAAAAATCTGAAGTTAGCCCAGAAATTCTCCAAGGTTTTTAATGGATTTTATGAACTTATGGTTATGATAAAAGTAAATTTATGGTGGTTCTATGGTGCAAATTACCCTTACAACTATAAAATTTATTACTTACAAAAAAACCACTTTACACTTTATAATCTATGCAGTGATAAAATTTATAATTTTAATAGATTCATATAGTTATCTATAGCTAAAATGACGAATTTGTGCATAATTTAGTTTTATTCAACTAACTTCTTATAAAGATCTTTCAATTCTACATATAGCTTTGATTTTAAACGAAATTTCAATATGAGATAAATGTTAGTGACAAAGTCAGTTTTACATTATAAATATTATTATTACTTGCATCTTAAATTCATCGTAAATCTACTGTTATATTTGGATCGAAATAAATCTGAAAGAATAATAGTAGTGGTTATGAGTATAAATTTCATGCGTTCTATGATGATCAATAAATACTACTAAATTTACAAATCTGAAGTATTATTATTTTTTTTGGACTTGTATTTTAATATTAACATTTTATGTACATAGTTTAAGACTGTGATTGTATTACACAATTTGTATTAAGTAGTAAAAATATTATATTTAAGGATTAATAACTTACATATCGAATAGGTAAACTTATACAACTACAGTTTCCAAGCAATTTATTAAAAGTTCTAATTCATCTTTATTCAGTTCTACTCCTAAGATTTGTTCTTTTTGTTTTGCTTTCAAAATTAAGTCTAATTGCATAAGGGGTTCCTTTATCGATGCCATTTTACTTGATCCCATTACATACTGGAATTAAAAAAATATTTTAAAAATGATTATAATCAATCAAGTTTAATCTTGTACTTATAGTTTTATAAAAATTACCTTTAATCTCCAATCGAAATCATGCATAGTTGGTTCATGCTTACACGAATATTTGTACAACAAAGCATTAGTTAACTGATGTTTCCTGATTTTCAAACAAATTAGCATGGCTTGTTGTACATGATCTGGAAGTTCATGATATTCTAATGGCATCTATAAAAAAGCAATATAATTTATATTAAATTTCAAATTTTTTAATAAAAATCAACGAATACCTACTTTTTCTTCATCAATATATAAACAACTTGGATTATGTAGCAAAGTTAAAATGAGTTTGTGAATATTGTTAAATTCTTCTTTTGTCCAGTTCACATTATTAAATTGACGAAATACTGGTGCCGTACAATCACATATTTCATCTATGCATGCATACAGAAACTAAAACGATATTATTTTAAATAAAAATAAAATATCAATAAGTATATATAAGCGTAGTCAAACAATCAAACCTTAAATAATTCTTCCTGTTTATCTTTGTCGAAAAGGTCACTGTGTGTAATTTGATCATTCTCCATTATCAAAAAATTCTTTAATAATACTGATTAAGGCTGTAAGTAAATTAATTCATCATTTATTCAAATAATTATTAAATTCTACATTTTTCCAGATACACCATTTTATTAATAATTTGTACTTAAATTATCTTTTAAAAAGAGAAAACATTTGTTGGTTTACTGATTCAATCTTTTGTATATTATAAATATGTAGTTTTGAATATTCTGTTACTTTTGAATGCACGTAGTAGAGATATATATATTTTAAGTAAAAAACAGAATTTGTGTATCTGTACTGTTGAGTGTGAGTTGTGACAACAACTCACAGCTGACCTGAGATGGGACGATTTTGACTCAATGAATAATTCGAATAATTTACTCAATGACTAATTAGCATATATCAATGAATAGATTATTTAATGCTTATTACACAAATGACCGAATAAAATTTGCTCGTATTTTTGGCTTTTCGCAATTCTGAAAAACCGCTGATTACTACATATTTTTTTCCATCTTAATGTATTAAAAAAAAAATAATGCTCATCAAAAATTTTATATATACTAAACGAAAATTTTATATATACTAAAAGCGTGTAATTTGCTCTATCATGAAGTTAAAGCACTTGTATGCAATTATGTGCATAACTCGTAATTATATAATATATCAAATTAAGAGCTATATCTATACACAGGGTGTTCCGGTATTGTCCTTTAAAAATGATACGATGTGATAGAGGGGGGAATTCTAACACACACGGAACTTTTCCGTTTTTCGATTAAACGTATAAATTTTGATTTATTGGCAATTGAAAATTTAGAAAATCAGCCAACCAGCACGCGGCTCCGTTACCGCGCCGGCGGCAGTGGAGAAAGTGGTAGACCGGCTAAGCCATGGCTGACGTCAACTGCAGACTTACTAGCACCATAGCTATGGTCCTGATCGGTCGATAAAAAGGAATCGAATAGCCAAATCTACTTATTCCTAAGTCCTCGAGGTGGCGCACAAATCAGTACAAAAATTTTTTGATGATTTTAGTTTGCGGCGCTGCAGTCGAATTTGACATACTGTCCGGACTTCTTGCATGAGGAATGTGTAGGCACTGTCGGCAGTACGGTAATGTTCGTGGTCTCGACATGAAGTGAATTGGAAGAGCATTGCTAATCAAGAAGACATACTATATTCATTAGTATAAAGAGTGAGACTTAGAGACGTAGCAAACAGAAACACGGGCAATCTTATATTTGATATAGTTAATATATTTACTGCCTTATAAATAATGTCAGGATCTATCGAAATCCCTTTAAGGGATACCGATGAGGTAAGCTTTTATACAATTCTTCCTTACTTAAGGTGGTGCAGTAGCGACAAATGTGCTTTTTCTTTCGCTGATATCTTCTTCTATTTACAACGCAAATTAATATTTGGACTTGAGTGGCGTAGTGCTCGATACAATAAATCGTCCTGTGCTAGCTGAAGTCGATCTGATTTGTCGGTTTTTCTATTAATTGGAACCAGTAAGACGCGTTTACGCATTGACAGCTAACCTCAAAATTACGGTTATATCTACGTGTGTTTATAACTTTTAACATTTATAATTTTGCACTTGTAATATTTGGACTTGACCGGCGTAGTACTCGATTCTATTAATCATTTTGTGCAAGACGGGGCTTATGTGATTTATCGTTTTTTAAATTAACTGGAACATAGAAATAGATCGAACAGTCTGAGGAGGGGGGACGTTACTGCTTACCCTTAAACTTAAAATTCTGCTTCATAGTTTATATTGTACAAGCTATGTTATAATAATTATAATTTAAATATGATAAAATAAATTCTGCAGGTCATAGAATTGTGCTTAGATCAACTTCCTGATGGCGATGAAGTTCTTGGTATTTTACGTCAAGAACATGCACAACTCAGTATTTGGGTCAATTTGGCTGTAAGTATTATTTTGGCTTTTTACAATGAATGCTGTCATTACTTCTTTCGAAAATAAATCCATTAATAACAATAAGTTAGATAAAATAATGATATATTTTTAGAATATTTGAATTTTCAAAAACATTTCATATTTATTTAAAAAAAATTTTCAAGTTTACATTGAGTAACAGTTATATATTAATCATCTTTATGTATATTGTGTAGATACTAACAAAAGAAAAAACAATTGTTCAGATACAAAGATATTTTCTTTTAAAAGAAAATCTTATTTTCACTAACAGTAGAATATATTCTATCTAGGTATAGGTAATAAAATTTAACTATTAAACTGTATTAATAATATATTATTTTAGCTTGAATATTACAAGCAACACAAGATTGAAGACTTCATTAAGATTCTTGAGTCCTCCAGAATTGATGCAAATAGCGATTATCGAGACTCTGAAAAAGATCAAATGCGAGCCTTGGATATGTTGGCTGCTTACTATGTGCAAGAAGCTAATCGTGAAAAGAACAAAGATAAAAAGAGAGATCTTTTTACTAAAGCTACTTTGTTATATACCACAGCAGATAAAATCATTATGTATGACCAGGTAAGAACAATATTTATTAATTTATTTTATTTGCTCATGCGTACTATATGTGCGCGTGTGGGTTTTCTTAAGTAAGTAATGAATGAAATTAATTAATTTTTATTTTCAGAACCATTTACTTGGAAGAGCTTACTTCTGTTTACTCGAGGGTGATAAAATGGACCAAGCAGATGCACAGTTTAACTTTGTTTTAAATCAATCTCCTAGTAATATTCCATCTTTGCTTGGAAAAGCCTGTATTGCCTTCAATAAAAAGGATTATAGAGGTGCATTGACATTTTATAGAAAAGCACTTCGAACTAATCCAAACTGCCCTGCTGAAGTTAGAGTTGGTATGGGACATTGTTTTATGAAACTAAATAATCATGAAAAAGCACGTTTAGCATATGAAAGAGCTTTGCAACTTGATGGACAATCTGTTGGAGCATTAGTAGGTTTAGCTATTTTAAAATTAAATGAACAACATCCAGAAAGTATTAGAGCTGGTGTACAGATGCTTTCAAAAGCATATACCATTGACTCAACAAATCCAATGGTTCTAAATCATCTAGCAAATCATTTCTTTTTTAAGAAAGATTATAACAAAGTTCAGCATTTAGCTCTTCATGCTTTTCATAATACTGAAAATGAATCTATGCGTGCAGAAAGTTGTTATCAACTTGCTAGATCATTTCATGTTCAGGTAAATTATAAAACTTTCCTACCTATGCTTACATTTATGAACTTTTTTTGTTACTTTATCATATATATACTTAATTTGTTTTTAGGGTGATTATGATCAAGCTTTTCAATATTACTATCAAGCAACTCAGTTTGCTTCACCAGTATTTGTACTACCACACTATGGATTGGGTCAAATGTACATGTATCGTGGAGATAATGAAAATGTAGGTTTTGCACACAGAATTTAGATTAGTTATAAAACATATATTTATTATATATGTAGAAAATTGTTCAAAGCACATATTGAATCATTACAGGCAGCTCAATGTTTTGAAAAAGTTCTGAAAGCCCAACCAGATAATTACGAAACAATGAAGATTCTGGGTTCTTTGTACGCTAATTCCACTTCACAGTCTAAACGAGATATTGCAAAGAATCATCTTCGAAAAGTAACTGAGCATCATCCAGATGATGTTGAGGCCTGGATTGAACTTGCCCAGATTTTGGAGCAGAGCGATTTGCAAGCTGCACTTAATGCCTATGGAACAGCTACAAGAATATTCAATGAAACAGTTCAAGCTGACATTCCACCAGAAATCTTAAATAACGTTGCTGCTTTACATTACAGACTTGGAAATCTTGAAGAATCACAGGTCAAAATGATGGAATCTTTAGAGCGTTCTAAGGCTGATACTGAGCATGATGCCAATTATTATAAGTCCATCGCTGTGACCACAACCTATAATTTAGCTAGAGTCTATGAGGCCCGTTGCATGTTTGATAAAGCTGAAAAATTTTACAAAGATGTTCTCTTAGAGCATCCTAACTACATAGACTGCTATTTGCGTCTAGGCTGCATGGCTAGAGATAAAGGTCAGATTTATGAGGCTTCTGATTGGTTCAAAGATGCCCTAAGGATAGACAATGAGCATCCTGATGCATGGTCACTTCTTGGCAATTTGCATCTTGCTAAACAAGAATGGGGTCCTGGACAAAAAAAGTTTGAGAGAATTCTGAAGCATCCTTCAACCAACAATGATGCTTATTCATTAATTGCCTTAGGTAATATTTGGTTGCAGACCCTTCATCAGAGTGGGAAAGATAAAAATAGGGAGAAACGTCATCAAGATAGAGCTTTGACCATGTATAAGCAGGTAATTATCTTACAAATAACTAAATTTGAATTATATTTAAGATATTTATAATTTATCAACTAACATCAATTTTTATTTATTTATTTATTCATTAATTTATTTAGATTTATATGGGTTACAATTCTTTACAGTATAATTATTAATACAAAATTAACCATTTGAGAGGTACAAAAATAATTATAATTATAATTTTAACATTATAATATTTCAATATTTTAATATTGGTACCAGAAGTAAGGCATAACAAAAGAAAATATACTTGAATAACACAAAATAATATTATATCATAATAGTGAAACACTATAGGTTTTTAGTTAGCCAAAGAGATCGCCATCTCAATTTTATTTTTAAAAGCAATAAGACAATTTAGATGCATATTTGTTATTAAGGATATACAAGTGATACTTTCTAGTCAAATCAGCTACTTTTCGAACAGCATTAGATAATATTATTTCTACGTGAAAGTGGAATATTTTAAATGACTATACTTTGTAAGTAATTTATTCTTTATTTAATGAAACATCAACAACATTATTATTATGTTTATATCAAGTAATAGATAAAGGTTAAGGAATCAAAAATTTTCAATTTTTTTATACTTTGCTTTTTCCAAGTTTAATCTACAATTATTGTCCGATTCTAGAATTTCAGAGTTTATTTTGCTCAACAATAATTGTCGATTAAACTTTAAAAAAAGTGAAGTTTCGTGATTTTTTATTTCTTAACCTTTATCTATTAATTCATATAAACATAATAATAATGTTGTTGATGTTTTATTAAGTAAAGAATAAGTTACTTACAACGCATAATCATTCAAAATATACCACGTTCACGTAGAAGTAATATTATTTAATGTTTTTCGACTATAGTTGCTGAATTGACTAGCAATCACAGCTTGTACATCCTTAATAATATTTATTAGTTGCAAATTAAAACGTGAATGCTGGTGGTAAATTAAGCAGTATATCGCAGTTTTAGGTTACCATCATGCAACACTTTTATCTTCAGATATCCAACACGTTCAACAAAAATCAGTAAACCATGGATATATTTTTTGTGAACAAAATGATACAATCAATCTTTGTCTCAATATCAGCAATGTTTATTCCTGAATATAGTTATAAACAATGCTAATAGTAAACACGATATTAAGACTACTCTTAAATCTACGCCGCCTATCAGCCGAAAAAAAAATTAGGTAAATTGTCAGATTTATTGCTTTAAAATCGGCTTAAAAATACTAACAGATAGTAGCTGTTTTGATTCATGGGGAATACTTCCAGTACTGAAATGTTTTTCTTTAAAATTCTTTAAAATTTTATACATTAGAATTAAATCATAATTTTCAAACAAACTTTAAAAATGCTTGTTTAACCTCATTTTTATATATTTCAACTATTCATAGGTTTTGAGATCAGACCCAAAAAATATTTGGGCTACTAATGGAATTGGTTGTGTATTGGCTCACAAAGGTTACATCAACGAAGCTCGAGATATTTTTGCACAAGTTCGAGAAGCCACAGCGGAATTTCCTGATGTCTGGTTAAACATTGCACATATTTACGTTGAACAAAAGCAGTATGTCAGTGCTATACAAATGGTAGGCTAATTAACAATATTTTCTTAATGTGAAAAGATTAATGATATTTAAATTTTCTAAGCATTTATTAATTAATGTTTATTAATTTTCATGACAGTACGAAAATTGCCTTCGTAAATTCTACAACTTCCACCATGTTGAGATTCTTGGCTACCTTGCTCGAGCATACTTGAAAGCTGGAAAACTAAAAGAAGCTAAGCTTACATTCTTAAAGGTATGTTCACTTAATTTAATCATATGATGCCTTGTGAATGATTAAAAACTGTCAATTATTTAAGGCATCAAGTAAATTAAAATGTTAGTTTGATTGCTAAATTAAGGTTGTTATGAATATACAGTCATATCCAAAAGATAGTTTTTAATTAAATCGTAAATAAATAATTCTATAATAGAAATTTTAAATTTATATTTGGGTGATATGCTGAGAATAGTAAACTGAACAATATAAGCTTTGAAAATTCCAATTCGGATCAATGGTAAAAAAGTGGCATTGGATAAGGTATTGTTACTTATGAACACAAAATATGTTCTTATTAATCCAATTTGGAATTTACAAAAATTATATTGTTCAGTTTACTATTCTCCACAAATCGCCCAAATATAAATTTAAACTCCACTTTATAGAATTATTTATTTTCGATTCAAATGAAAACTAACTTTTGGATGCGATTGTATAGGCAGACCAACATAAAATTATTGTTCATTGTAGAATAACATTAATTTAAAGTTCTTTTACAATAATTTTACATTCTTTTACAATAATTTTCAATCACTACATTTCTAAATTTCTAAGTGGTTACAAAACATGAATCTAGGTTAGTAATATAAATTTAAATTTTCCAATATAATGTATTAATTCTGTAATACTTGATCAATGTATATAATATCTATATAGAAACCAAGTGAAGTCATTTTTCGAAAATGAATGGTAGTCAAATTCTTTTAAAATTCAGTATTGAACATAAACTATTATTTTTACAATTAAAAATTTTATATATTGCAGGCTCGTAGAGTGGCGCCTCAAGATCCGGTATTACTGTACAATATCGCGTACGTTCTGCAACGTTTAGCAACCATGATCCTAAAGGATGAAAAGTCAACGCTGACTACAGTACTGCAGGCAGTGCATGAACTTGGCTTATCACACAAATACTTCCAATATTTAGCGGGACACGGCGACCGCATGAAGCAGGCAGCCGAAGCTGAAGCTAGAAAGTGTCAGGATCTGCTGTCACAGGCGCAATATCACGTGGCCAGAGCCAGAAGACTTGATGAAGAGGAGAAAATGCTCAGAAAGAAACAGGAGGAGGAGAGGTACAGTTACTTTTTTTCTTATTTTATTTATAACTTATCACTTTATTATTGTACTTAATGTTAATAGAATATGTGACTGTTAAATATTTTGAAAGCATTTTAAAATTCGACTAGATATATTTTTTAACAGTGTTTCTTGAAAAACCTTTGAATATTATCGACCTTAAATTCTACATTTATTTAAATAACCTTCTACTATAGTACTTTAAAATTAATGATAATTATATACTATAATCATATATTAAGCTCTTTTTTGTAACAAAGCACTCCAATTCCTATGTCTTGATTTAAAAGTACACTAAAATTTAAAAAAAATAAAGTTAATCAATTTCTATTATCAGAAGTAAGAATAAATTAAGAGAAAAATGAAAAATAAGTAAAAGAAAATTGACACCTATCGCAAAAAAATAGTCATGGTGGATTAAAATTTTAACAGCTTGGTAGCAGTAATTTAGGTGTCTCTTTTGGTCATGTATATCAGAGGTCAATTTTTAATTTTAATTGTTATTTTTGCCCCTTAGACAAGCATTCAAAATGCGTCAAACTGAAGAACAGCGGAAGCGGGAAGAAATGCGTAAACAGAAAGAGGAGGCGATGCTGCAGAAGCGACAAGAATTTGTCGAAAAAACAAAAAATGCGTTGCTGTTCAACGAGATGCCAAATGAGAAATCAGGCAAGAAGAGCGGCAAGAAGGGCAAGACTGAGGAGTACATTAGCGGTAGCGATGGCTCGGGTAACGAGGCAGGTCCAGCGAATGATGAGACGTCCAAGGACAAAAAGCAGAGAAAGAAGAAAGCTAGTGGCGATGTTAAAGATAAGAAGCTTAGAGGCAAGGGCAAACGCAAGAAAGATGTTAACGAGAGTGACGGTAAGCGAAAACGAATGCTCTTGTCATAGAAATATATTAGTACAGTATAGATGATTCTTGCTATAGTTGCAAAACGTTAAATTTTTTGAGGAATATATGTAATGTGAAATGATAAATTTTTGTATTCGAGATAAATAACAGTACTCAACTTGGCTCTCGAAAAGAGGAATTAACATATTTTTGGTACCAAAAATTCATACCAAGTCTCTGAATTATAATAAATTAGTAACTTTAGAATTAATTATTAATTTGAATTTGCTTCCCATATTCAAATTCATTATTTTCAGCTGTAGATACTCCTGTAGAAACGTAACACTTTGCGTCTAGAATAAGAATCACTTGCATTATACTGACGATGGTTCTCAAACGATTCGAAGTATTTTTCTTAAGATTTTTAAATTACATTTGCTTTGATTCTCTTTTTTTTAAATATATTCTATTTTAAAGCTCATTTACCTTTAAATGATTTTGCTTATTTTATAAAGTGAGTAGAGGATACAATATCGCATAGCTTTTTTTGTATAAGACCATTCAGGATTAGGACTTTTCATGATTTTTTTTCCGTATTTTGATAAAACAAATACATTTTAAGTATTTTTATGAAAGATTTTGTTTAATAATCTTAAGAGCTATTCTACATATTCTCTACCTTGTTGTTCTCTTTATTGTCTGAAAAATTCACAATTTTACGTAAATAGTTTGCATAAGCATATATGCTAAGGTCATAAAGATTTCCACCTTACCGGTTTTTGGATTTAACGAAGTATATAAAAATAGAGACTAATTTTTGAAGAAAAAAAAAACTTCTTCCGCTACTTCGGCAATGATGTAAATATTATGTAGTTCCAGTTTCATGAAATTCCATTTACAATTCATAGACTTCTGTTGTCGAAAATTTCGGGGATAGAAGTCACTGTGAATTATGAACGAAATTTTCGACGACAAAAATCTCTGAATTGTAGATAAAATTAATCATTACCTAGGTGATAACAGAATATTTTCCAAAAAATTAGTCTCTATATTTATATATTTCTTTAAATGCAAAGATCGGTAAGGTAATCTTTAGGACCATAGCACGTCCTTATTTTTTTAATTTCTATTATATATTTTAATTATTTAGTTATTTAATGTAGCACTGCCATTACTTAATATTTATTATTTTGTTTTTAGGAGGTTCAGGAAGCGACAAACCTAAAACAAAGCGTGGAAAGAAAGGAGCTGCCAAAAAAGAAAAAGGAAAGAACCATATCAAAGAATATTCTGTACCGAAATCTCGTATTATTTCTAAAGAAACCATTTCGACAGACGAATCCGAAAGTGACACTGAGCGCAAGAGAGTTTTCAGCGGGTATGTTATAATACTAAACATTAAAACTCACTTATATGTAACAAAAAAAAAATAATTTCATTAAAATTTCATTAAAATTTCATTAAAATTTCATTAAAATTTCATTAAAATTTCATTAAATATAATTCCAGAACTATATTTTCACTATTATCTTTATAAAATTCAGCTATAAAATTATTTTCATAACAATAAACTTACAAATATCGTAGACATTACAAAGCAGAAAATTGTCTTTTATTTTTATAAAATTACATTAAAAGAATGATTCTTAAAATATTAACTTATTGTTCTAAAAATTATTTTTTAAGCGTTTAATTCCAATCTTATTTTGTGATTTCAGGGATGATAGTGACAACGGAGCAGCAGGAGGTAAGCGTCGCATTGCATCAGACTCGGAGGGCTCACGGGCATCGCGTTCACGCTCCAGATCGGGCTCAGGTTCTCGCTCTGGTTCCGTTTCACGTTCGGGTTCAGTTTCGAGGTCCAACTCAAGATCAAGGTCTAGGTCTAAGTCAAATTCAAGATCTATATCGGATAGAAGCGGTACTGGATCCAGACATAGTTCCAAATCAAGATCAAGATCGAGATCAAGGTCAGGCTCGAGATCAAAGTCCAAATCGAAATCAAGGTAAATACATACTAAGTCCATCATTTACCCTTATTAGTTATTAGTTCAGTGAATAAATCAATTTTTATTATTTCTTTAAAGATTCTTTCAAAGTATTAACGATATATAACTACTATTAACTACTATTAATGTAAATCTTTATAAATTGCATAATAAATTATCTAGTCTCTTAAAAGCTTTGTAATGTAATAAACTATAAACGATTATAACTTGTATTCTAAACGGTACATAATTGAAAGGTTAAAAATATGTTCTATAAATTTGCTACATAATTATTTTTAAGCAGCTACCTTTTCTTAAGGAGGTTCTATTGATAACAGATTTAACATTGAGATTTTAACGAAAATTTACAGTTTGTAGATAAAGGCCTAATAAAATTATTTTTAAATTGTTGTGAGGCTACATGGCCTCAGATGTGAGAACAAAATATTTTTATTTTTTCAATTTTAACATTGTCTCTTATGGAGAGTTATTTTATTATCGCGATATTAAATTAACTAACATTGAGATTTTTTTGCAAATATTTTCAGTTATGGAAAAATTAATAAACAATGTATAACCACTTGAAAAATGATCATTCATGGGCTTGTCAAAGAGTCAAAAGGTTAGAAGATATTTTTCTTTCAAAAAGTCAATTTGCGCGGAAGTTATGTACGATGAATGTATATCTATATATATCGACTATCAAATCCAGCAAATTCCGTGCTTGATTTTCGAATACATACTGATAGAACCTCCTTGAATGATTAATTACAACACTTATACTTACTCTAGTACAAGTCTGAAGAATCGGACATATTTTACGAGACTACATCGTTACTTTAATGCTAAGCACACAAAAAAGACTGAAGTTTTTAACAAATATGTGAAATCTCAAATTGTTTTGTTTTTTACATTATAGATCGAGATCTAAGTCGGGCTCACGCTCGCACTCGAGAAGCGGCTCCAGGTCTAAGTCTCGCTCCCGTTCGAAAAGCGGTTCCAGATCCAAGTCGCGCTCGCGCTCTCGCTCAAACAGCGGTTCTCGACGCAGTCGCTCGCGCTCTAATAGCGTTGCCTCTGGACATAGCGGCTCCAGATCCAGGTCAAGGTCGAAGAGTGGCTCGCGCACTGACAATTAGTCAGACCATAGGAAGAATTTGTGGTACCGCAATTTCGCTTAAGTGCAAATTTTTCTGGCTTCTACCTGTAACTAACGGAGAATTTAAACTTATAGACTTTATTCATAAATTAATGACTTTTGTATGTAAAATAAAAGATTGAGTGCGAAAGTAAGATCATGTTTGTAAGTTTGTGAATGTTAATCAACATTCTGTTTTTTCAATTAAAATTATCTTAGTTAAATCTTTTGTTTTCTTTTCCTTAAAGCTCAAGCTTTACATTAATTAATCCTCAATACCCAATATATTAAAATATTTTTAACGTGATTATACCAGATAAAACATACAATTTTTAAGATATGTTCTAATGTTGTTATAAACCATCACCTCGTTGGTAATACAACGAGGCGAGAACGTATTGCAGTGAATAGGGGTGCTTTTACGTAATTTATAAATAGAAGCTATTTGGTGTGGTTTTTATTTATAATATAAAAAACGCGATAAAATATTGTCAGACATTGATGCATTGATCTCGACATTGTGCAAACGCTACTTCATACTTCGATTTAGTGTTCATTTTACTACATAAATAGATGGGATCTATATTTAAATGATAAGAAACAAATTATTACATTTCAGATTTTTATCTTTCTTATACGAATTGAGATATGCTTGAGTTACAAACATATAGGCGTATCAGGCTTGTCGATTTTTGCGTATATGTGTGTGTCTATATGTTTATGAGTATTGAGTACTGACAAATGACAAAGGGATGAAAGGGATCCAGCGCTGCATGAGAACCCACGATCTCCGGGAAAGCGATTTTGCTGAAACTTTAGAAACTATTTTATGGTACCTGATGATGAAGTTTAGAAGCAATATTTGCTACCAATGGGCACAATTTTTCGAGATAACCGCTATTTAAGTCAAATACGTAAGCATTAATTCAGTAGGTTGTTTCATCACAAGTGAAAATACATCACCTTGTACGCTATTGCTTCCCCTGATATTATTACATTAAGGTCGTAAACTTTTACCGCCTTATTAATTTTTACATTTAAAATAGTAAATATTTATCGGTATTAATTGGACTTATTGTCTTTCAATGGTCTTATTTACTATTAAAGTCGTGAATTGTTGTCATTTTTAATTAAGTTTAATTGATTACTTTTTTATCGACCTTAAATGTGTATATTCAAAGACGATAAACTTTTTTCCATCGTCTTTAATAATTATTTTAATAATTAATTTCGTAATTATTTTACGACTTTATCTGGTTTTGTTGACTAAAGAATTCGTAAGATATCTACGTTAAAATTTGATTTTTAAAATATTTGTTCAGTCAGTAAAAATTACGGGTATAATATAAGTACGGGTGTAATATACTAACTACATTTAGAATACCACTTATTAAAAAAGAATAAATCGAGAACAGGTAGTAACGGTCAGTAAAAGGTACCTTGTACTCGATTATAATTCATTTAAAACTAAATAGATAAACATAAAAACATTGATGTCAATATGTTAAAAAATATTTATTTATTTTATACTAATTACATCATATTCATGAAATAACGTATATACAAATATTTTTACAGGACCTTAAATAATTTTTATTTATCAACATTTTGTACATTAATAAAAATTAAAAGATACGTAACGTATTTATTTATAAAAAAACACAAGAAACAATGGTGTAACTGAATCATATACATATATACAAGTATCATATAACAAAATAAAACAATAACAAACTAAATATAATACATGTGCATCATTTGTTCTGATTATGATTTAAAAAAATTTAGACGTCAGCAAAGTACAAATATATTTTGGGGCTGGAAAATTTTTTTTAACAATTGCAGTGGAGTAGAATATGCAGATATTTCTGCATATACTCCTCTTTAAGTGTACAAATAAAAATCTTATTTATAGCCAGCCAGAATTAAAGTAGAATTATTTAAAAAACTATATAACTATAATTTGCTGTATAAACTGAATTTTAGAATATAATAATTATAAATAAAGTCGTACTATTTATATTTATAAGCATATAATTAACTGTTTCAATTATAAAATAATTTTATATCACATTTAGCAATACATTGAGTTATTCAGATATTTAATGAATAATTGTAATATTTACAATTACTTGTAATTTTACACTGTGTAAATATAACTTGGTTGTTTTAATATTTATATAAGAGTATCTATAAAACTATTATTTCAATTTCTTTTTTTTTCCCATTTATTACAATATTACCTAAAATATTGTTATGTTTGCTTTGAATTCAATTTTAATCTCTCAATATTAGATTCTAATAATTTCATATTCGACATTAAATTTTGGTATTTGTTACTCCATCTTATAAGTTCACTTTCAAGATGTGCATTTTTTTCTTCTAAGTGTTTGCTATTTTGTAAAAAATATTCACTATCTGTCTGAGTCGATTGATGTTTCATTGTTATAAATTGTAATTTTGAAAATTCAGGATATTGTTGATTTATGTCTTCTAATTCTTCATTTTCTTTTTCATAATAAGCTTCTAACTCTTCTGCACTAGCAATTTCGGTATGACTATTGCTATATTCTGATACATATAATACAGATTCATTAGAATATTCAGTTCTGCAAATTTCATACGTTGCTATATTAGAAGAATCATCCTCAGCATTTACATTGTCTATTTGTAAGTAAATGGTTTCATCACTATCACTATCTAAATACAATGGTAATTCATCATCTACAGAATGTTTCTTTCTTTTTCTTTGCCCTTGCGAAGACTCAAATTCACATGGTGGTGGTTCTGTTAAAAATAAAGAAGGCACCGCTGGAAAATAAACTTTCTATGTTTATATAATTTTATTAATAAAGGTAAATTAATAAATAAATTAAAATCTGATTTACCTGTTGATTTTAGTCTTCGTTTTTTAGGAATATCGTATTGTTCGTAAGTCATATCATGTCTGTAATCTTCTTCTGTAAAGTGAATTGAGCACACATGACAAGAACTGGGATTCCATTTTCCTGCTCTTCTACATTTCTCGATCCAAATGTTTCTAATGGGTTGTGTTTTGGGAAATTGATGATACATTATATTTAATCCAGCTTTCTTAGTCTTTGCAAAGCTATTATTGCAAACAGCCACTGTACACCTTGTACCAGGCATCCTATAAATTGCTATGAATTCAATAATATATTATTTACTTGCAGTGAATATTGAGCAGCAATTTTTGGTAAAGCTTTAAAGCAATATATTTTTTAAATAATAAGTAATAAGATTTATTTAAAAAGTTATTATACATAATCAATGTTTATAAAGAAATTTATAATGGAGTAAAGTTTTAACCTGTTTTAAATGATTGCTTTTTTAAATTATTTATGTTCATATGAATAATTTACTCTTTAATTCTATAAAATTCTATAATATAATATATAAGATGTACAATGCTGCATATATAAGAAGGTAATCTTTTAATTTTTGGTGATTAAAATTTGTCAATCTTCAGTAAAAAGTATTCGATACCTATATGTTTAGTTCCGATTGTTTTCAATCCTTTCTTGTTCTGATTTATAACACTTTGGTGTATAGGTATTGACATCTGTAGAGATTATAGAATCTCCAGTATCGCCACTGAACATGTTTATACAACCCCTCTTTCCTCTTTAGTCTTTATACCAGGGATGTTAAACCACTCGCCGTAAGTGTAATATACGTGTAATACACGTATAAGCTACGTATAATATACGTATATTTTGCAGCTGTTATCATAAGATTTACAAATTTGTCAGTATTATTTATAACGGGGATCTTCTTTAAAACTTGAAGAGTAAGTATAATTCTACTTATGAATTAACAATGAATATGATTTGCGTCATATTTATTAAATATAAGATATCATATAACCTACTAATAATCGACTTGCAGTTTTGTTTATTTCATAATTATTTTATATTCATTGTATAAAATAGACCTATTTTTTTAACCGTGCCGATTTGTATATTGTTTGATATCTTTGCAAAAAACAAATACATTTTTTTATTTTCAAATATTCTCAGGTACAGTCCGTGGACATTACATCTGTCAGAACAACTTAAAAAATTTTGGAAATATGGCATCGAGTTGGGGTCCCACTTTTATATAGGGCGCATCGCTGTCTTACGCATTTTGCATTGTTTCTGGTTGAATGCCGTGTTGGGCCGGTGTTTCAACCATAAACAATTCGAAATACATAAGATATCGATGCGTCCTACGAAACTGGTACTTTCGCTTGTTGCCACATTTCCGAAATTTTCAAATTTGTTCGGACAGATGTAATGTCCACAGACTGTACATCGTTAGCTGTATATGTATCCTGTTTTTTTAGTCAATAGTGTGTGATTTTGAATGTAATTATATTGAAGATTGAAGTATTATTAATTGTGTTACATATGCAAAAAGCTCATGTAAGCATATAATATAACAAGTAATTAAAAAATATCTTAATTCTTGAATTTAAGTTCATTAAGTATATAAGAATTATTAAAAATATTTTTAATTGTATGCAATTTCAGCTGATTCACCTCATTTACTTTACTTAACTTCAGTTCATTAATTTGAAATTCAAGAATTAAAAAATTTATCTATTATATGTAACTAAAATCACCTAATTAATTAATTTACTTGCATGGAACTTTTATCTGTTGTTAAACAAAATAAAACGCAACAAAAGTTTAATACCATTTTATCTGCTGCAATATTTGATACTACAATTTAATATGTGTTATTCAATAAAAAATTTTTAATGGAATTTTTAATTCATTTCAAAGTACAAGTGGAAAAACGATTTAAAACGCTTAAATGAGTTAAAAAAGACCTCTTTTTGAGCATTAACATAAAAAATATTAATTTCTCATAAAAGTGTTACTTACATGTAAAAGTTGTAGAGCACAAAAAACTAATCTTTTTTCTATTGAGATAACAGTATAACCAGTTGTAGAGACAGCAACAAAATACGGGCGCGAAGCTTCGCGTTGGAATGCTATCGGAGCAAACCACGACGTCTTAGTGCGCCGAAGCACTAAGACTGAGGGACGCGCTGTTATTCCCGAAATTTTCTACGACAAAAATCTCTGTGAATTATTGTGGATTGAATTTCATGAAATTGAAGTCCATCCAGTTGAATTAGAACCCAACCTTAACAGTACCCGGATTAGCTAAAACTTCAGCCAGATTCGCTTGATATTCACCCGAAAATCAAGACGAATTTTCTTGAAATTCACTCGAAAATCCAGCTGAAATTGTCCGTAAAACAACTGAAAATGTAGCCGAATTTTCCTGAAATGCACCCGAAAATCCAGCCGATTATGGCTCTTACAGAGCCCGAAAATACAGCCAGATACACTTGAAGACCCATAAAAATATCGCCAGATTTATTTAAAATTCATCCCAAAATCCATCCGAGTTTGCTTCAAATTTATCTGAAAATCCAGACAGATTTGCTTGAAATACATCCGAAAATGTAGCAGGAGTTGCATGAAATTCACCCAAACATCCAGCCGGATTTGCTTAAAATTCATCTGATTATCCAGCAGGATTTGCATGAAATTCGCCCGATAATCTAGCCGAATTTTCTTAAAAATCATCCCAAAATCCAGCAGGATTTGCATCAAATTCACCCGAAAATCCAATCGGATTTGTTTCAAAGTCATCTGAAAATCCAGCAGGATTTGCATGAAATTCACCTGAAAATCCAGCCCAATTCGCTTGAAAAGAACCGTAACATCCAGCCGGATTTTATGAAATTCACCCGAAAATCAAGCAGCATTTGCATCAAATTCATCCCAAATTTGATCATTCAACTTATAATCCAGCAGGATTTGCATCAATTTCACTCGAAAATCCAGCAGGAATGGCGTGAAATTCACCCGAAAACCCACAGCCGGATTTGCTTGAAATTCATCCGAAAATCCACCAGAATTCGCATCAAATTCCATCCAATGAATTCATCAAATGAAATCCAGCTAAATTCGCTTGAAAAGAACCGCAAAATCCAGTCGGATTAGTTTGAAATTTACCCAAAAATCCAGCAGGATTTGCATGAAATCCATCCTCAAATCAAGCCAGATTCGCTTGAAAAAAACCGTGAAATCCCGTCGGATTTTCTTAAAATCCAAATGAAAATCCAGGCGGAATTATTTGAAATTCAGCTTATAATTCAACCAGAAAAGCTCGTAAATTAATTCTATATTCCACCCGAATTTGATTCCAAAAATACACCCGAATTCGCCCGGAAATTTGGCCCGTTTTTCCGGACAAATCCGGCCGAAAACCCGGAAATTCACCCGAAAATCCGGCCGTAAATCCGCCCGAAAATTCGGCTCAAAATCCACCCGGATATTTTCAATAGGGTAATGAACAAAATCAAAATCCAAATGATTACCTATAAAATATAAAATATATTTACGATCATGCATCTGCAAATACATTTCTATATTATTACACTATTCCGTAAAATAATGATTCTCTGATTGTTGAAGCAGAAGAGATTTTATCTTTGTACTGAGATTTTGAATGGATTCTAAGCTATTAGTTTGTAATTTACTATAATAAAAAAAGAATATTATCAACTCTATTTACATGTATACGTACTTTATCTCAAAAAACATTTTATATTGAGATTAAACATTCAGAAGCATTGATTCTTGTCGGGACATATGAAATATAAATTTCAATTCGGAGTCTTTCAGTCTACGTGAACGGAGCCACAAACAAATAGCGTTCCGTGCACCGTCCACGTAGACCACCGACTATGACAAGATTTGAGGTTAGGTCTACGACTTTTCGATTTACGCATTCCCTCAGGAATGATGACACTGATGGCGCTCCGAGCTTTTTCTTATTTTCAAGATAATATGTACCAGCTGGTAAAACAGTAAGTTAACGTACAAAAGTTTTTTTTGTACTAAGGTGAATGTCCCAATTTCTACTCACGTCCCTATTTCTACTCATTTAATCTTTTTTATGTTATTACAAATATGAAACGTATTTCTAAATTATTCAAATATTTGCAGACATATTTAATCAATTAACAAGAACTAATTATAAGATTATGAAGTAAATACAACACCTATTACAGAAGCAAGACTATGTGAGTAGAAATAGGGCTTAAGTGAGTAGAAATTGGGACATTCACCTTACGGCATCCAACAGTTCCAGCAGATTGATGCAAGATTTCCGCAAGAATCTTCCGCTTGAACTTATAACGATTCAGGGCAGGCGCTGCCAGTAGAATTGCACAAGCCTAGGTACCTACCTAATATTAATTAAGTATATATACAGAAGTCGAGTGTTTGTGGTCATCCTTCACAATTATTAAAATTAATATATTAAATACTGTACATGATATTCGAAGGTATTGGGTAACGGTCTTAATAGAAAGTATAGGCATTAGTAAATAAAACATTGGTTATGAAATATTAATTTTTTCGTCACTCTAACCTCAAAATCGCATGTTTGATGTGACTTTTTGGCTCTCGTGATGAAAAATACAGTTCGAGACGAAATGTACTATTTTGAAACAGTGTACTCCTCACTTTTCGGAACTAAAATGATGTTTTTTACCACAGTGCGAGTAAAATGTAATTTTACACCCCGGGGGAGTAAAATAAGAAATTCAATATTTCGCGTTTTTAATGAATTCTGCAATACATTGTAGAAATACCCTTGTAGAAATACAATAAATGTATATAGTGAAGTATTATAAGGATATATCACTAGTAGGGTATTTCGACAATGTATTGCAGAATTCATTAAAAAACGCGAAATATTGAATTTCTTATTTTACTCCCCCGAGGTGTAAAATTACATTTTACTCGCACTGTGACCGATTTCCCATTTTTTGTTAAATATATTTACGTTTAAAAATGTGTAAAAAGATATATGCATTACGTTTTTTTAAATAATTTTGAACGATGTTTTTGATTAATCGTTAATTTATATACAATTGTTTTTTTGTTAATCATATTCACGTTTAAAAATGTGTAAAAAGTTTTTTTGAATTAAATGTATTATGTTTTTTTAAATAATTTTGAACAATGTTTTTGATAGGGGGCTTCGCCCCCTGGACCCCATCCTCCACTCTACGTCCGACGCCTCTAGCAATATACTTCATATTGCATGTTTTTATTAAGAATTATTTGTCGTTTCTTTTATATGCTTTTATAAATTTTTTAGCGAATTTTCCACCCACTGTTGCAAAAAATAACGTATGCTACACGGGCGTATGCTACAATGTTTACGCTCTTGTAGCATAATATACTATTATAACATTATGCAATTGAAAATAAATATTTATTTCAGAACGCCTTTTGTGGTCATATTACCCCGTGCCTCCTGAGGGCCGTTGTTTTGGTACTTCGTATACTTGGTATAGTTGGTACGTCGTACCTATAGGTATATATATATATATACTAGTATACTGTCTTTGTCTATAATTCTAATATCGAAAATTGGCCGCTAGGAGGCGACTGATTTGCTTGGAAAAGTGCAAATAACAGCTGACTCTGAACAGTCCGAACAATTCGGTCCGAAAGGCCGGCTTACGGCTATGAACTGAATCCATAATGAATTCGTAAGTTGGTGACTCACAGTGCGGAAAAATGCCTTTTGCGAAAAGTCAGTGTTCCAATACTTCTTGGAAAAACCAGTTATATTGAAATTTATAAAGGAAATATATAGTATGTGAACAAAATGAGCCAATTCATCACTGTACAGGGTAAGAAACGCATTTTTAACGTTTTTTATAACCTCGTTAGCTGTTTGTTTACATTACTTTTTTATCTCTGGTACTGCATAAATAAACTGTATAAAATTAAACTTTTGATTTTTAACGGACTTATAGTTGGACAATGTGGAAATCAAATTGGTTCAGCTTTTTGGCCATTGGTGTTACACGAGTATGGAGTACAGACTACAAGTGCAGGAGTCAACTGCTTGAAAATGCACAAAAATTACAATAAAAACAGTATAGAACTTTCTGATGCCTTTGATAGCTTTTTCCATGTTCCAGATCAACGAAAAGATTGTGCCTTCAAAAATGTCTCTGATTTGGAATTAGCAAAAGTTAAAGCAAGAGTTTGTATCTTAATTTTTCAAGTGTCAATAAAGTAACTTGTTATTCTAATTTCTAAGCTAATTTAAAGTTCACGAAAAAATAGCTCATATAATCATATTATTTAGATTGTATTTATTAGCAAATTTTGTCATTTTTTATTAATAGTAATTATGTTTTACTGATACTCTAAGATTTGATATAAAATTACTTGGAGTAGATTTTCGATAGATTTTTTTACAAGATCAATACTTTATACATAATAAAATTTTAATAGATGAGTTACTTTATTATTGCACATTAAAAACAGAATATTATTGAATCATAAATATGAAATAAAAATTTTATTATAACAGGCAGTATTAATAGATATGGAAGATAGTGTTGTTGGGAGATTTCACCAAGGTCCATTATGTAACTTATTTGATCAAACCTGTACAGTATCAAATTACCCAGGATCTGGCAATAATTGGTTTATAAATATTCATATTTTTATAAATTATATTAATAATTTATTTATAAATAATTATTTAATGCTCTTTTAGGGCAGTTGGCTATTATACCCATGGCATAGATTACCATGATAGACTGGAAGAAACGATAAGACTGACAGTTGAAAAATGTGATTGTCTTCATGGCTTTCTTGTGATACACTCATTGGGAGGAGGAACAGGTTCTGGATTAGGAACTGCAACATTGAAACTATTAGATGATTTTTATCCTCATGTTGATAGGTATGGAAAACTGCGTGTTTTTTATGTAGAAAAGTTCAAAACTTATAAGATCAATAAATTTTTTAGATTTGTTTCCTGTGTGTATCCTTTCAATACCCAAGATGTTGTTACAGCTCCTTATAATGTTCTATTGGCTACTCGAGAATTAATTGAACATGCCACATGTGTGTTTCCAGCTGAAAATAGAGCTCTTCAAGATATGTGCAATGTTTATATGAACAGTAAAAGGGAAAACATAGATCAGGCAAAGTATAATGCTTCATGCTTGCCGTTTCAAGATATGAACAGTATTATTGTAAATATGCTTTTACATTTAACAAGGTTTGCACTGTCAAGTTTTTAATTTAGAAATTTTCTAAATATTTTATAAAAAAATAAAGTAAAAAATATTAAATTTATAAAAATAATTCTGGAACAATTCAAAAATACAAAAAAGGATAAATATAAAATATCTAGAATCAATACTTTTCAATTTTCAAAAATTAACAAAAAAAACATTTTTATAGGGTCCAAAAAGATAGTACAAAGATTTTTTTAGTTTCTTAAAAAGTTAAAGACATTGATTAGTTAAACAAAACCAATTGTTCATTTAATTTTTGAATGAAAATATAAAAAAAAAAAAAATTCATAAAAAGAAATACTTCAACAATACATAAAAAATTATTTATAGTGGTTCAAGATTTCCTGGGCCTTTAAATACTGACATGAACGAATTGGCAACAAATCTCGTTGCATACCCTCAGTTACATTATATTTTTAGCAGTGTAAGTCCTGTAGCACTTACTGCCGCTCAAATTGAAACAACTAATAGTACAAAGTATGTATTTTATATAAATTAATTTAATACATTTCGGCAGTAATTGAAATGTTACTATTTTTTTTTAAGATTCCAAGACGAATTATTCACGAATGCATGGTCTAAAAATAATCAGTTAATTAAAGTTGATCCACTGCAGTCAGGATCACTTATAGTAGGAGCCGCGCACATATACCGCGGTGATTCTTCTTTAACTGATATAAGAAGAAATATTGAAAGGTAAGTAAATTTTTTAAAATGCAAATATTTGTTTTTTTTATAACTTTTTTAAAGCAACGATTAAAATATATTTTAATGATTTGAAATATACGTTTGAGCGATTTTTGATTGTACTTTAAGACTACGTTTCGATTTTGTCGTAAAAGGAAACTTTATCAATTAATCTGACTAATTTTATTAAACGGAATATCTTTCAAGATTGAAGTTCTTTTTTTAATTAACTCTGTTCAATTTTTTGAAATATCAAAATTTTAAGATATTATAATTTTGTGCTATGAATCTAGAAATTTTCTTGATGATTGCAAGCTATAAAAATCTTAGAAAATGAGTTTTTTTCTTCAAACTGGAATACCTTGGCTAAAGAAAATGATACTGAATCAACTAAAAAAAGAAATTAAAGATTAAAGGATAAGCTTTATAGTGGCATCAATTAAATTTAGGGTAAAATTTCTTCTCAAATCAGCAATTAGTAAGCAGAAAGTACCACTTCCTCTCGTGGTCCCCGTTCGAGAATGTTGTATTTTCGTCCTCGCTAGGCAAAAAAATATTATACGCTATTCTGAAGGAAAATTGGCCAGTCCAGAGCTGATGGCTCGACTGTCAATTTCCACGAGTTCTGGACTGTTCAAATTTTTTCCTTCCTAGTGGCGTAATCTACTATTTTTTTTTCTATTTAAGCTATTATAATTCTTAAGAAAGAATTATTTAGCAAGGAAAGATACATAGGAGTTGTTACATGTTGGTCGTGTGCATATCGTTAGTTTCGCGGTGATTTACATTTTCTTTTGGTTTTTAGAGTTATACTGGAAGTATAATATCTTAGCTCCTGATGTGTGAAATTAAAAAATTCAAATGTAGTCTTTGATTCAACCAAAACTACCCTCAAGTGTCTCTCGATTTTTCAAAAAATAATTTTATATTTAAATATTGAATTGAAGAAATAATTTATCCTGAATATCTGTTAATCTGTATTTTATTATTCATTTTGCTTGCTTGCTTTAATAAGATGGATTTTTTTTATTAGCCAGTTAATAACATTTAAATAACTTCAATCATAAATTTTTACATAGTTACAATAATATTTAATTAATATATGTTAGTTTTATAACTCAGCAAAAAAAAACCTTTGATTTTTTGCTTTTTACGTAATAGTTTAATATAAAAATTTATATTTCGTTTTATAGATTCCAAAATAAAGCAAAATTTACTAGTTGGAGCAAAGAAGCTATGAAAATAGGTTTATGCTCAGTTCCACCTGCAGGTCATCCAGCTTCACTGCTGTGTATGCTAAACTCTACTTCGATGTCCTATTTATTTAAAGACATTATTCAGCAATTCGATAGGTTGTACAAAAAAAAGGTAATTGAAATAATATAAAGTTGTATTTCCAAAGTCTTGTACATTTTAATTATTGCATTATTTTAAATACAATTTCAATTGCAGGCTCATATTCATCACTATTCTCAAGTTGAACATTTTGAGAAAGAAGATTTTATTGAAAGTAGAGAGAAGATAATTAGTGTATTTGATCGGTACATGAAAATCGAAAAACAAAGTCCAATTAGTATTTCCAGATTACAGCTAAATTAAGCCATCCTTTGTATAAAAGGATCATTATTGCTATCTTATAACTTTGTATCTTCTGCATTGTATTAAAAGTAAATTTACTTTTAAAGCTTATTTTAAGAATAAATATTAATGATATTATCAATCATAAGAATAAATTATGATGTTTATATAATTTTGTGTTCAAAGTAATTTTTTATTCATTATTTAAAATCAAAGTTTAATACTGATAAAGCTTTATAACAACTTCAAATTACTACACATGTGTCTAGTATTTACAAGAACAGAAGATAAAATGTATTAATAAAATGTAATAAATGAAAAATTTCTTATAGTTTATTATTAATAGCATTTGTTCACAGAATGTAAAATTACCTCACTAAGAAATAAAAATTATACATATATATAACATATTTAAAAAGAAACATAGTTTTATCCATCGTATTCATTTCATAAATCACGACAGTCACAAATTGTTGGCTTGTTAAGTGCTTCAGTTTTTACTTTTAAAGTCAAGCGTTCTTTGAATGAATCGTAACAGCTGAATTGCAAAGCATCTTTGTATATAACAGAATATTTAATAGCTGTTAAGAAAATGAAGCTAGCTAACAATAAGTGCCCTTAACTTCTTTAACTAGCTGGTATTTGAGGTAGACCAAATTCATCCACCAAAACTCCATCCTAAAAGGAAATAAAATGGCTTAATAATGACTACTTAATCAAAATAGTTTTCATCAATATAAATCTGAAGAATAAAAATTGTTATCAAAGTTTTTGACTTTTTGCATGATTATAATAGCTATTTTTTTTGTATACAAAAAATATGATTAAAATGAGTGAAGTTTTAAATAAAAATTTAATGAAAAAATAGAGTAGGAAATGTACCTTATTTGTAACAGAGGCTGCACCAGGTTCCTTATCAGGTGCACTAGGTGCTTTAATAGCATCATCTAAGTAAGATGTATCTGTATCTAAAGCCAAATCGTCCCCTAGAGCATCCAATTCTGCAGCCAGTTCATCATCATCGATTTCTGGCATTCCATAACTTCGACCCATTGCCTCCTGTACCTCATCTGCTTGTTCCAACATATCCGCTAAATCATCTTGCATATCCTAACAAAATAAATTTGATTACAATAGAGATTTATTTATATCTTATTTTGTGTTTAATACTTTGTAAATAAACGCTAACAAATATAGTCTCCAATTTTTAAAGTCTTATAAACTATTTTTAGTCTGAATTTCTTAAGAAAGATTATTAATAAAGAAATAATTTATAAACTGATAAAATTCTAAAAAAGTAATAAAATATCGACTTGCAACTAAACTTGTTAAAAAAGTTTATCTATTTCAAAGTCTGAATTAAAAACAATCATAAATATGTAGTGAATTTAAAGTAGCATATTTTGAACAAACTTGGAGATTTCTCCAAAAACTTTCAAGTTCAAGTTATAAGATCTTGAAGTGCTCTTATTAATGAATTTTCCTGCTTATATGTAGTTTAAATTATACATAAATAATAATGGATACATTAAAAATTGACATATTAATGTTATAATAACTTTTAATACTACTATTTGATAAAAGTTACGAAAATATTTTTACCTCAATGTGATCAATATTTATATTTTTAAACTCCTTTTGCATTTGTTTGACACCATCTTTCATAGCTACCACTGTAGCCTGTGTGTCTTTTAATGTTTGGGTGGCATAATTTGCTTGCTCCATATTAAAGGCTTGTTGGCGTAAATTGTCAACCTGTGACTCGTACATTTTTCTTTGTTTAAGCACCCGTAATGCTTTGGCTTTTACTGCATTCTTAGCTGGTCCATCTCGCATTTTTGCCATCTGATCCTTGAATTTTTTCAGTTCTGCATCCAGACGTTGAATTTTCTTCTCTGCCGAATCTGCTCGACCATCAACCTAAAAGTTGAAAGACAGATATTTCTGTAAATTTTTTTATATATATATACATGTAAATAGTTACATATGCTTAGTGACATATTTCATAATTAGTTTATAGTTAAAAAAGGTAGTAAAAGTATAATATATCATTTGACAATAAAGGACTCCATTTTACAGTAAACATAATAAATAGAGTAACTACCTATATTTATTGACATTTCTTTTCAGATAAAGTTGATACATATAAATTTTTTAGCAAGTAAAACCAAATAACAACTTTATTAATGTTTTTCAAAAATATCGATATCTATAGTTTTACAAAATATTGTCCTTGAAATGTAAGAAGAGATAGGCGTGAATCATTCATGATTCTACAACCTAACCTAAAAAATAATGTATATGTCAAATTAAATAAACAACTCACCCCAGCTATGCAATCATTTATACTTGGTGGAGGTTCTTTAGGTTTTGCACGTCCAAACAATCGATTCATTTTATTAAACTTATGGTTAACTTAGTTTCTTTTAGATACTTTATATAGAAAATTAACAAAAGTTCCAATGACAGCGATGTAGTTGGTTATTATGCCTTTATCAACGAATATGCGTCTATATATAACAATATATACTTCTACTTATTGCTGGTTCTGAAGCTAGCCAGGAAGATTCTAAAAGCAACGACCAACAGTCGTCCAGTTCGATACTGACGACAAATGATTCTGTTCTTTACGCATGCGCAGCACCTATTTTAGCATTTTTTGCAAAGTATGTTTTTTAAATTTATTAGCTACTTACCTAAAATGCAAACAATATTTATAAAAATCAAAATTTTTTTCAAAGCTGTTAATAAAAAGTTTTTTGTTGACACGAATTACGCATGTGTATTAACCCTTAGCTATACCGAATTGAAATCTGGGACACGTAAAGAACCAAATAACGATCTAATATTACTATAACTGACACCAATTAATAAAATCATGATATTTTACGCTGAAAATATAGAATTTTATGCGATTTTACAAATTTACATAATGGTTATATTTATAAAATTAAAACTTTTGTAGTTGTCAAATATCCTGGATATCCCGGGATATCCACCTGATCGGTATAGCTAAGACTATTAAGGGGGTATAAAATACAATTAGGTCTAAGGCTCACAGAGAGCTACAGAATATCAACAACAGCATGTACGAAGAGGTTGAAGGCCTATTATATGCCCCTGGAATCGCTGATTGAATCGTATAAGTATCATTTTTCGGTTTTCAAAACTAAACGCGTTTTTCTCAATGCAACATTTTTAAAATTAGCAACCTCGATTACTCGAAAACTATTTGTCCAAATTAGCTGAAATTTTTAGAGTTTCTTCTTTATACCTTAGGCTTGTCTGTAAACCTAATTGTTTTTGAATTTTATGTTGCAAAATTGAATTAATATTAATGCAAAAATGGCTGAAAAAATAGTGAAAATTATCGTTTTTTACGTAAACTTCTACCAATTGCAGAATTATTTTTTTTTTAATTTTTGAATTTTACCGACAAATTACATGTATATTTAAGCCAAATATTTTTATGGGCTGTTACAGATCAATAACACAACGTCCAGAGTGGTTCTCGTTTTTTTTGTAAAATTAAAAAAAAAAATTTTTTACATTCCTCATTTATACCTTAACAAGTATACAAAGTTTTATAATGATTGCATTAAACCTTCTTTGTGAAAAAAATGTTTTTTAATTCGTAATTTTTGTCCACGTAATTATGTATTTATCTCCTTAAGGGGATGTCGGAGCATCGCCTCTCCTCAATAGTTCGTAGATCCAAGTTTTTGGAAAAACGATAAGTCCAATAAACCTCATATTGCACAGAATAATTAATTATAGTTAGCACTAGGGTACCTAACTCTTAATATTTCTTAAAATTATAAATAAAAAAAGTTACACGCAGCAATAGGCATATCCATAATTTTAAGGTTAACTTTCAATGAATAAACACCTCTTGCTAGTTCCAAGTTTTTGTAAAAACGATAAACCATAACCACATGAAATTATACAAAACGATTTATTATATTGAGAACTAGAGCAAGTAACTCTCAGAATTCATGTTTACCATTAATAGAAAAAGATATAATCGAATAAAGAAATACGTTTATTGCTCCGACATCCCCTTAAATTATAGACTATTAGATTCCGTAATACATGTAATATGTATATATATACACGTCGACATGTCAAAATAATACTAACTGCCATCCCTGTTGAAACAGTCCAGGTAACTCCTAGAATTAAAATTTAAATTTCACGTAGTTCTATTTGAGCCCTTCTTATATCAGTACACTGTAAAAAGAACGGTTTTTTTAGAGTGTATATGACGGGTTACCAATGTTACCATGCGAATGATAAATTCAAACTGATGGAGCAAATAAAGTCTTAATATTCACATTTTTAACTTTTTTTTTAATTGAATTCAAATGTAACAATTTAAATGTATTATAATTTTCCAAAATGGGTAGATCATCTGTGCTAGAAATCATGGTACACAGATTTAATTTTAATATTCAGAGAAATGGATAAGAATTATTAAATGAGTTTTAATCTAATTATTGATCACTTTCAATTCGCTGTATCCAATAACGACCCTTTTTAAAATATCCACCTATAGATCCACATGAAATCCACCTGGATCAAGATAATGGATTCCACCTGAAATCCAGTTGGAATCCAGGTTGTCAGCAGGGGAAAGGTAAATTTTATCATATTTTAACCATTATTTTCTACCGAAATCAATTTTAATGCACGATTTTAGTCATTATCATTTTAATCAACTTTGATCAACTTTAATACTTAAAATCAAGAAAAATTAGGAAACGAAAAGTATCTTTTTCCATAGGAACTTACAAATGTAAGAAATTATTTTTTGATTTCTAATTTTTATAACATATACAAGATAACTTACGCATGAACTTATATATGTACACTGAAAAAAAAATTTGGTCAAATCAAAAAAAATTTCATTGAATCAAATAAATAATTTCTTCCAATTCTCCCTGTAACATCATTTATTTGGATGAAATAAATTTAAAATTTAGATTCAATAAAATATTTTATCAAGTTCAAAAATTATTGGTTTTAATTACAGTAAATATTTTTTTAAGAGAAATACATATTGTTTAGAATCAAATAAATATTTATTTTATTCGTACATTCCATGTTATTAATTCACTCAAATATTTATTTGACTGAAAACCATATTTTATTTTTTTAGAAAAATATTTTCTTCTAACGAAATAAATATTGTTTAGAATCAAATAAATATTTATTTGATTCGTACATTCCATGTTATTAATTTATTCAAATATTTATTTGACTGAAAACAATATTTTATTCTTTTAGAAAAATATTTTCTTTTAACGAAATAAATATTGTTTTGAATCAAATAAATATTTGATTAAATTAATAACATGGAATGTACCAATCAAATAAATATTTATTTGATTCTAAACAATATTTTTTTCCCTTGAAAAAATATTTTCTTTTAACTTAACAAATATTCATTTACTTCAAAGAAATATTTATTTGTTACTTAACAAATTTATTTCGGAAAAATAAAATAAGTAAATATTTTATTAATTCAAAGAAATATTTAGTCACTTTCAGCCTCCATTTTTATTAACACTTTCAATTTTTTAACTTTTTATAACCGATTAAGCAATATAATATTTTCTACTCTATTACTTATATACATTGTAACGGGGTTTTTCCGGGGGTAACGAAAGCAGCCAGCTACTTACCCCGGGCCGTACCGAGTACGTCCGACGGCAACTCCAAGCACGAGTTGCCGCGGCTCGCTACAACGTGAGAGCTCCGCGCTCTCACTTTTCTCTCGTTCTCGGTGTGCTCGTGTGTGTGTATTCCCTTACACACACACTGCCGGCTCTCTTTGCCGGGCTCGGCCGCTCAGCTTATGACTTGCAGCCGCTTGCTGCAAGTCCCGCGGAGAGTGGCGGTAATCGGGGCTCGGACACGGGAAATGCCAATGAGTGTTAGACGAATAAACTATAACAACGATGTTTATTCGTCTGACAAAAATTAGGTACAAATACAAAGTTCCGCGAAGTGTTAGTGTGCGCGCGCCGGCCGTTGCCGTCGAACACGCGCACTCCGATTCGAATCCGACTACAAAGTTCGCAAC
>UELU01142202.1:642-27459 GCA_900490025.1 Megastigmus dorsalis
CTTTTAGGTTAGGATATCTTGAAAACCTGACGTACAGGAGCAATTTTGAGTTCGGATTCGGATTCAGCGCATCAAAATCCTTCGGAAATGTTTGGTCTGCTTTCTGGCTTTTGACTTTGTCAAATTTTGTCGGCCTGTGTTATGTATCTGATAATGAAGCTCAAGATATTGACATGCCACTAGCACCAGAATCATCTGAAGAACCTAGAAAAGGGGTTAAGAGGACTCTCTAATCAACATAAAAGATTATGTTTGTTATAGTGTTGAAGCGGAATCATTTGCAGCTGATCCTCCTGATTTTTCGACTGCTGTAAGCTGTTCTGAAAAGGATCAATGGAAAATCGCCATGAAAAGCAAACTGGATGCTATCGCTGCCAACCACACAAAATGGGTTTTTAAAAGAAAAATCAACAATGGAAAGACAACCTATAAAGCTAGACTTGTAGCTAAAGGTTTTTGTCAGGTAAAAGGGGTTGACTATGACGAAACATTCGCCCCTGTTGTCAGATACAGCACCATTCGTCTTTTAACATCTATCGCTGCAGTGCAAGATTGGGAAATTTTTCATTATGATGTCAACTCAGCCTTCCTACAGGGATCTCCATCTCAAGATATATACTTGCAGCAGCCAGAAGGATTTATTGAACCTGGAACAGAGCATAGGGCCTGCAAGTTACGCAAGGCAATCTATGGATTAAAACAAGGAGGCAACGAGTAGAACAAGTAACTACACAGGAAATTGATGAGTATGGATCTATCTCAATGTGAGAAAGATCAATGTGTATATTACCAGATACTAAGAGCAGGTACTGTGATACTCACTATTTTTGTAGACGACATACTGTTGTTCACCAATAACATATCCTTAGTCAGTGATATTAAAAGGAATCTCTTTGCAACCTTTTCAATTAAGGCTATTGGACGTGTAACCAAGTGTTTTGGAATCAGTGTTGTCAGGGACAGAGTTAATAAAACTATTACTCTGGACCAAGAATCGTACGCTAAATCTGTACTGAACAATTTTAGGATGGAAGAATCGAGACCATGTCAAACACCGATAGAAGAAAGGACTAATACCACACTCCTAAAAACTGAAGGATGTGACACACAGTATCCCTACAGGAACCTTATTGGAGCCCTCATATATCTATATCAAGGTACTCGTCCAAACTTGAGTTTTGCTATCAACACATTGAGCAGGTTCAACAACTGTTACAAGGAAGATCATTGGAAAGCAGCCAAAAAAGTTTTAAGATATCTAAAAGGTACTGTAAAATTTAAGCTCAAGTTCGGACCGAACTACCTGGACATAACTGCCAGTTCAGATGCTGGATTCCCAAAGGTACCCATCGATGATCCCAGATCAGTCAGCGGATCAATATTCAGGTCATGTGGTGGACCCATTGCTTGGTCAACTCATCGTCCATCCACTGTAGCCATTTCAAGCACTGAAGCTGAGTATAAGGCTTTATTGTCAACCGCAAGAGATGCTATAGCCTATTATCATATGACTCAAGAATTACTACTCAGAGATGATGGACCTATTAAAATAAAATGTGACAACTAGAGTCCAACTAGCTGTTAAAGGTAACTAAAGTCGAGAATCCAACCACATAATCCACCTATCATCATTTTATCAAGGAGAATATAGTCAACAACATCATCGAACTTGAATTTGTCTATATTTTATTTGAATTATGAAATTATGAAATTTATGCTATGTTTTATTTTTATAACATTTTCCAAAGTGTGACTGTGATACGATTGTGAGAATATTTAATGTTATAATGATTAGAGACACTTAAGAAAAATGTAAATTATTTTTTATATAAGACAGACTACAAAAATGTATAAAAGCGAGATATTCAGCTTAGCGATTAAGGGGTTGTATTGTATTAATCGCGTAAGCATATATGTTTCATGTAAGTCACGTTAGGTTTGAAAAGACTGAGCGCGCCTGTATGCCTCTGCATAGCATAGAGCATAGCTCACTTCGCTGCAATGTCTCGAACCCTAAACACGCCTTATAAATCTAATAATAAAAATGTCGCCTCAACACTAAAAAATGAGATTTTTTAAGAGTGTAATTATAAATATGTGCGACTCTATCCCGAAACATTAATTAGTACGACCAGACCTAACACCTATACAGTTAATTTATTTTTAAAGCAATATTAATGTATAGTAATTATCAGAATTCAGTTTACAGTTATGTTCTTAGTGTAATTCTTAGAGTACGCATATAGAAATATTTTTTATAAAAATATTGCTTACTATCAAGATTTACATGTATCATTTATAATTCCGTACGCATATCAATCTTGATCAGGTACTGGCCAAAACCTTGATCAACCCCTGATAACGATAATCAAGGTCTCGATCAGGGCTTGATTTCATCCTTTCTACAACTTTTACTCGGGTAGTTGTATTCATTAAATGCATCGTAAATAGAAATTATTAGCAGCTGGTCTTATTAATTAACGATAAACTCCACTCGACACGTTAGGCCCTGACAGGATTAACATTACAATCATGGTTAGGTTATGATCACTATACTATTTATAGTTTCCTTGTATAAAGATATATAATAATAGCGTCGGTACAAATGATAGATTTAAATATTCACGTTATAGAATTCTTTTCAAAGTAACCATATTGTCGATAAATAACAGAGGCTCACAAAAAAATAAAATTGAGTGCCCATCGACAAAATTATGATACCCTTATGTATTTTCTCTCGCTGAATCCGAATCCGAGGTGAGTTTGACTGTACCACGTCAAATTCATTGGCATTTGAAGGTCAAATCGACAAAAAAATCTTTTTAGTAAAAATGACTACTATTCCTCACGTTTTTGGGGTCGCTGAATCCGGTCAAGGACATTTCAAGTAGTATATACTACGAAAAATGTATTTTTGACTGCGAATTCGCAAATAGTGAGAAATTTTACGTTTAGATTTGATATTTTCACTTTTTCCCATCATGACCCCAAAGGCCATTCCAAGGTTATTTATATTTTTATATAGAAAGTTTACGCGGTATTGAATCTTTAAGAAAAGATGGCTGTGTGACACCATAATGATACGTTTTTTCGGTTGCTGAATCCGAATCCGCTGTCCATTTGACCCTATGGGGTCAAGGTTATCCATTTGACTCGCCTTTCTTACAGCGACAATACAAAAAAACAAAACAAAACTGAAAAATAATAGAAATAAGCAAATAAATAAAAACTTTAAAAAAGAAGAAATCGAAAGTGTATCTGAATGAAAAAGACGCCAATACGCTTGTTTAAATTTTGAGATAGGTCTATGATATTCAACTATGAGATCTCTGGAATAGAGATAATGATTTTGAAAGATGTAACTAGTGCTTTAGGATAATGAAAATAAAAAAGTGTCACTCATTTTTTCTTTAGTAACGAACTCTTTGTCTTTGAAAGATCTATGCAAAGTATTTCTTCTTTTCTTCAACCTTTCTGGCTTTTTTGACCTTTTAAGCGATCAATAAAAATGTGCCATCATATTTACACCCCGCCATCCTTGAAGGCGACGTTCCATTTCCTTAATATCTTCGTGAAATCGTTCACCCTCTCTTTCGCTTTAGTCTCCGAGGTTTTCTGGAAAGTGGTCAAGATGAAAATATAGGAAATGTAACTTTAAGTTCATTAAGCAGCCTAACTCTTTGAAGATTTTCAACAACTCTTCAACTAAAGTTTCGTAATCATCACTCTTCTGATTTCCAAAAAATTATCTGAAATTTTTTTGTAACTTAACCAAGCATTCTTCTCAGTAACTTTCAATTTTGTAAAAAATTTTTCATTCTGAATAAAGTACAAATATTCAAAACTGTTACTATCTTTGTCCAGAGCTTTGACAAATTGTTCGATTAGACCAAGTTTGATATGAAGAGGCGGAAGCAAAATATTTGAAAGATCTAGTAAAGGTTCATGTATTATATTTTTGGATCCTGGATTCTACGTAGCGTTTCTTTCTATTACTGCTATCCCAAAGACACAAAAAACAGGGATTTATTATAAAACCCGATTGTTGTCCCAAAATCAGACTCGAAATTTTAAGATTCCCGCAAACTTACCATTGGTGTTCTGTATACTTAATTTTGTCCAAAACTGTTTCTAAATTTTCATACGTTTGTTTCAACTTCATTGAATGGGCTATTGGAATAGGCACAAACGAGTTTTCATTGTGAAGTAGAACCGCTTGCAGGCTACGTTTTGAGGAGTCGATAAATAGCCTCCACTCTTCATCCTTAAAGATACCGGATTTTAAATCATTCATCAATCCCCTCACGTCTACGCAGTATGTCAAGGAATATTCTTCGTCCTTGATAAAAAAATTCTGAAACTCTTTTTCTCTATCCCGATAAACGTAAGCTTTAATTCCCTTAGACAACAAGTTTTACTTTTTTAATGCTGCAGCAAGACACTCAGCTCCATCTTTCGGTAATCCCAAATCTCTTATAAGATCGCCCAGTTCCTCTTAATCAAAAGTTTGTGGAGTTTTAGGATTTAATAGAGACTTTCTAGTCCCTACTGGTATATATTCATCTTCGTTGGTGTCACTGTCACCATCCCGAACCCTTTCGTCGCCTGAGCTTTCCCTGTCACTTTCAGCGTCTGTGTTTGATGATCATAGGTTCTTAAACTGCAGTTTCAATTTAAATCGTTGTTGTTGATCTCATCACTGAACTTACGTTGGCATACAAAATCTTTTATCTGCGTGAATTTTGATGGGTTTTTATTTTTGTGTTTCTCCCATCGTATTAACATTTTTTGTTTTCCGGTTAAGCCCTGGGGTGAAGGCACGATTCCATCATAGCCGGCATACGGGGGAGTACGATGCAGGGTTTTGGATTCCCAGTATCAGCGGTTGGTCAGGGTGAGCAAGCGGGCCCGCAATCGTCGTCATTAAGTAACCGCAGCTCTACAATGGTGGGAAACTTAGCCTCTGTAGAGTATAATGCTACAAGAACACAATTTACTTTTCATGAGTGTAATAAAAGCTCTGATAAATATTGCTACGTTTGTGGTCAATATGAAGTTCCAAAATATCGAATGACATTAACTGATAAGTTCATGACTGTTTACGAAAAATACTTCAATTTGAAGGCCGAAAATCGAGCGATCAACTGGACACCTCATACGATTTGCTGTCATTGCCAAGTAATGTTAACACGATGGGAGAAACATAAAAATAAAAACTTATTAAAATTCACGCAGCCAATGATATGGTCAGAACCATCATGTCGAGAGGATTGTTATTTCTGTATGATCGACATATTTGGCTTTAATGCTTCTAATAGATCCAAGATTTTGTATGCCAACGTCAGTTCAGTGATGAGATCAACAACAACGATTGAAATTGAAACTGCAGTTCAAGAACCTATGGGTACTGAGATGTCACTCGCGCCTAAGGAAATGGATATTATTGAAAACACAGACGATGAAAGTGACAGGGGAAGCTCAGGCGATGAAAGGAATGGTGACAGTGATACCAACGAAGATGAATATATACGAGCGGGGATTAGAAGTCTGAATGAAATCCTAGGACTCTACGAACTTTTGATCCAGAGGAATTGGACGATCTTATAAGAGATTTGGGATTACTGAAGGATGGAGATGAATAATTATTAGCTAGATAATTTTTAAATATACTTCAGTTTGATTGTTTAAAGAACTTCGGTCTTGAATGGCTGTAAGGATCGATTAGCAAGCCCGAGTGATCGAGATTAATTATGAAGGAAAGCGCCCTGTGGTCACAATCATAATCCACGGTCTTTATTTTGTTGCTGTCGATTAAGTTCGCGAAGTGTAAGCAGACATCCGTAAGGCACACTTCGAGAAATGAGTCAGAGCGCGGGAAAGTCGGCTCAGTGGGCGAAAGTACATTTAAGCGATAGTTAATGGCTTCAAACGTCAACTAGTTGCGCATGTATTCTCCCCGTGAATTTGAAACATTATCTCCCCATTCCACTAGTCTGACGTCGAGGTTCCAATTAGCTTGGAAAAGAAACACTGGTGTTTCCGGCCGCGTATGCACTGACTATGATTAATTTTTTATTGTTAATACATGTGGTCTTTATTGCACAGGTCCCTAAAATATTATTATTGTTTAATTGATCAAAATTTATACTTTCGATTTTATATTCTTTTTTACTAAAATACAAGTGCCACCACCGCGTTGTGCCTATCATTACGTACTACGTTAAAATCCTTAAAACTAAGGTGGTGCTTGTTATTTAATTTGGTTTTACTTATTAATACAATACCGAGGTCGTGCCATTGGATAAATTTCTTCAATCTATCTCGCTTCGCATTTGTTATTATGGAATTTACGTAAACCGCTATGATTTTCAATTTCTTTAATATTCCTACCATTTTAAGTTTAGATTATTAAGTATAAAATTAATTTCCTGAGGGTTATTATCGATTTTGCGATTTAATTCTGTACTAGCAACAAAAACCTCGCTCGTTGACGCTCGCTCGGCTGCATTTCGAAGATGGTCAAGTTCAGCATAATACATTCTAAATAAGTAATTTTTATAATTACAATCTGTAAAATATGAATTTTATATTAAATATAAGTTGATACCTTTAAAATATTGTAAAATTTAAATTATACACATACGTTTTTAAAAGTTTAAAGTCTGTCAAAAATAAATAATATTTGAAACAAAATTGATATGTTGAAGCATATTCGAGATTTCAGAGAATGTACGCCTATGTATATTTTTGAAACAATGTCTTACGACTTTGGGTAGGACAAAATTTCATTATGTTTACAGTGTAAGCGAATAATATAGGTAAATTAAAAGATTTTGATTTTTTCTTGAGAAAGATATTCTTGAGCTTTCAACTTTTACAAGTGCATCAATAATTGCCTGTTGAGAAATTTTTCATTTTTATATTTCATATTAGGCATCCATCAGTATCCTCCGTTTGGATAAATAAGTGGATATGTCATGGGGTCAGTGTGTTTACTTATTAAAGGAATATTAATTGGTTTTCATGTCTTGAATGTATAACAATATCACGTTCTGCAGGAGGCAGACCAACTTTTCCTACAAATATCATCGCAACTTCATTACAAGAAGCTTCATTATATACATTTTTATCTAATTTATTGTTTCGTTTTATAGACATAGTTACTGATCTTGGTGTGCAACCACTTTTCGCGCATCGTTCTGACTCTTCTTTTTCTACTTCATGCATAATTTCATAAGCTGCATCATAAGGGTTAACATTTCTCAATAAGCTATCTAGCTGACTTAAGAATAATAATTTCTTATAAGAATTATTTTCTCTTTGATTTGTAGCTAATTCATTGTCAAGAACATATAATTGTCCATATTTTCGAGCTTCATTTTCATTTGGATGCAAAGCATAAACATTGTGATATATTTGACCACAAATTCTGATAACTTGCGATTCTCTATTAGACAGTTAATCAAAATTACCCCCGAAACTTGCAAAAGCCAAAGCATTATTATATGTTCGAATATTCTTCCGAAAATGAATATTACTATTTTCTGATACTTCTGTAGCTAATTGCTAATTGCAGTGTAAAAAAGATTATGTATATTTATTGACTTATTCGGACCCTTTATAAAATAGATTATAATTGTATAATAACCTAAAACCCCACGACCCCCGACCCCAATGATGTTCGCCTGAGGCGCCCGCTTCTGTTTAGTAAAGAAATAATTATCAAATTATAAAAAGAAATATATATATATATCCCACTCACCACCCACCACCCATACCATATTCATGAATACAATATATAATATATATTAAAAAGGTATTATATATGTATGAGAAGAAAATAGAACAAAGGGGAAACTCTTGTGAATATTTTACATGAGATCTTAGATTTTATAAATGTAAAATTTCCACATAAGCTTTCTCTTTAGTTTTACTTTTTTTTTCTCTCACGCACACATACACTAAAATTAAAAATGAATTAAAAAACATACCTGATCGCAACTGATGCTGACCTCGTGGTTTACACTTCACTGCCAAAATTATGTTAAATAATTAACTACACATAAAACAGACGTCATATGAACACCTATTTCATTTAATATAACATTTAAAAAAAATATAATTTTTATCAAAAAATGGCAAAGAGAAACGCTCGTGAATATTTTACATATTATGTATATTATTATATACTTAATTACATAAGTATACAAAAGTATATTATTATATACTTTTACATTTAATTATATTAATTATAAAAATAAAAATTTCCAAATAAACTTATACTCCTTTTCTCTCTCGCACACATACAACAACTGTCACATATATATATTTCATATATATTTCTAATTAATAATTTATTTAGGGAATAAATTATGTATACGTATACGAATAAAAATTTAAATTGAAATTAACAGTTAAAGACATTTCATATCATTTATTAAATTATTAATTTTGAATATTCACATTAAATGTAAGAATTAATTTTGAATTGAAATTTCATATATATTTCTAATTAATAATTTATTTAAGGAATAAATTATGTATATAAAAATAAAAATAAAAATTGAAATTAACAGTTAAAGAAATTTCATATCATTTATTAAATTATTAATTTTGAATATTCACGCTCACGGATTATTTATAAAGGGATAAATTATGTATATATATACATATATATATAAATAAAAATTTAAATTGATATAATATTTATAATAATAAATAATAAAAATTAAAAATTAAATAAGCAAATACCTGATCACAATTGTTACTCGTCATGTGGTTGACACAACACTGTCACGATAAATCATGATAACAACAAACTCCACGCCACGTGTTTCCGCGTTTTCATTCTCTTTTTCTCTCTTACAACTTAATTTCTCTTTGCGCCAACGCGCTCTATCCAACTCTGTCCAATCAAATCACCGCATTCACTGCAGACTATTATAACTATATGTTAAAAGGATGCGTGCGCATTTCGTATCACGATGACGCTCGCGGATTATTTGTAAAGGTATATATATATATTTATCTCTCCAGATATATTTATTTATAATCTATTTATAATAAGAATATTATTAATAATATTATTTATAATATTATTTATTATTTTAGATAATAAGTATAATTTAATATATATATATGGAATACTTTTAAATAAATTATAATGGCCATAAAGCTCTGTGCAATAAGCCAACAAAATTAACCAAGATGAATTAAATTGAAGAAAAATTTTAATAAATTATAATGGATTTTTTTATGCCTTATATTATTTCTAATTTATAAAATTTATTTTTTTATAAGTAGTTATTATGGAACTTAAATGCCGTAATATCCCTCGAACACCCAAAACTGAAATGTACCAGGACCAGAAGGTGAAGATGTTGGCGAGAGACTTTGAATGTGTGACACTTTGCGCGCGAAATGAAAAATAAAAGATTTTACATTGAGATTTACTTATTTGTCAAGACTGAAATACCTATGCATCGTTCGTTTTTTTTTAAATGAAATAATTGACTTTTAAACTCATACGTATGCTTTTATTTGTCCTTGACATTTTAAGTTGAAAGTTAACTGCCAAAAATTAGTTAAGAAAAATGGATTACACTGGATCTTATAATTACATTTTAAAATTATGATGTTGTTTATTGTCGAATAAAGTTACATGTTAACATTTGCTCCATTATTGGGATAAGTATAATTTATGACGTTAGAGCTCCGAGTATTTTCATAATAATTAATAAAAATTTAGCTATGATAAAAAAGGCCTCAGGGCCGGAGGTGGCTCCACGGTACCGTGATCCAGACCGAATGTTTGCCTGGAGTTAATTTCTGCTCGGGCTGTGAGTATGAGTGCCAGTCGCTGTGCTGCAGCCGATGGCATGTTTTGGTAGAGATAGAGACCGTAGCTATCGGGACACTTAAATCTGCGAAACGGGTTTTTGTGTTGCTCTTCGTAATGTTGTGGCTCTTCATTTGATTTTGTGAAAACTTCAAATATGGGCAGCTACGATAGCTCGCTTCATGACCATGTGAATTACAATTCACACATTACGGCGGATCCTCTTTATTTATTTCAGTCTATTTACACTGTCTTGGCTCATGGGTTTCACCGTATTTACCCGACTCTTTGGCATTTGTGGCATTGGAAGCCTTTATGCTTTCGAAAAGGCTCCCATTTGACTGCTTGGAATGCTAAAGCTTTGATGTTTGTGAGATTTTTAATGTTGCTGTCGTGTGACGTTTGAACCGATAAATAGTTGCTATTTAATGCCTTTTAATTGGTGGCCAGAGTATCTATTTTAAGCAGGTTAACATCTTTGATGTTACGACTTTTTAGTTCAATAAGGATCTCTGCGCACGTGAATTCTTTGTCGATTCCTTTTATGCCGCTGTCGTTTAGGATTTCTTTATTGTTTCAAACGTAGCGTTGTGTGCCGATGTTATACAGTTTTCCTCATTTTTTAGGCCCTTTATTTGGAAAAGATTTTTTCTATGAAGGCGGAAATAAAGCCGAACAATGATTTTATTGAAGCCGCGCTGTAGTATATGGGCGGTGGCTTGATTGGTTTGGCGGTTATTTAAGTCTCGGAGACTCTGAGTTGTTGGCGCACAAATCATGTAGCGCTTGGAATTTATTTTGTATATTTACCGATACATTGGTATATTTGTTCGATGCTCTCCTAGACGTGATTTTTTGTTTTATCCAGGTGCTTTCTTGTGAAACATCTTCATCTGCTGAATTTGTTTAATCGGTTTTTCTTCTCCGTACGATGTGTCAGAAATCACTATGGTCGAGGGGGTAAGGTAATAGATTGATAATTCGAAGTTCCGTGGTTCAAGTCCCGGCAGTGTCAAGTTTTAATTTAAAAATTTTTTTTATTATTAATTATTGTTTTATTCTAATTAACTCTAGTCATCTTTTATAATAAAAATAGACGATTTATTTATAAATAAACAATATTCAAGCGATTTTGCTTACGATCCTACATGCGATCCCATATGAGATCCCAGGTTAAAAGGGGGACCCAATGTGGGAATCCATGTGGGAATTTTCAGTAGGGCGAGCAGTATATAGAATCATAAATATTGCTTTATAAAACGTGGTAAAATAGTAAAATTTAATACAAATGGAGACTGACCTAATTTTACTAAGCCAGCATAGTGAAGATTATCGTTTGTTTTCTAAATATTGCAAGGTCCTTTCTGTCTGTAGTATTTTTGAAAGAAAATATACATAATCTTAGTGACGATAAATGTTTATGTTGTATGAATAACTCTTATTTATCACATATATAAAAGTTTGAACAAAATCTTTAGTAGAAAATATGTATCTCTATATATTCAGCTTTTTCTTTTAGCATGCCGTACGGCCGGAACGGCTAATGACTACATCGGTACATTATCAACTACTCGTTCAGGACGAGTTTGTGCACCATGGTTTAATGAATATGATTATATGAAACTAAAAATTAACAATTACACTAAAATGAATGTATCTATTTATTCAACGAAATTAGATACCGTACCTTATAGAGAAACTGCTACTGTGAAAAATAATGATTCTGTAGAAAAAATTACTACTACAATATCAATAAATGCAAAAACTAAATCCCATTGGAAGATACCTAATGGAAGTACTGGCATCAAAATGTATTCAAGTTTTTCACATCAGAATCATAGAAGCGTACGTGCATCTTTCGAAAAAGAAATACTCAAAAAGAAAAATAGGATAAAGATGCAGAAGGACCTACAATCTCTTCCCAAGCCGATTCATTCAGTAGATCCTGTATACTTCAATGATTCACTTTATCCAGAACGAAGCATGCAAAATGCTAGTAATTACTGTCGCGATCCATCTCGAAATATCGCTGGTACTTGGTGTTACACGACTGATCCATTAGTTCCCCAAGATCTTTGCAATGTTAGAGATTGTGAAAAATCAGGTTTGTACTACCCTGTAGTTTTTAAAGTTAAAGCCGCCTAAGTATATAAAAATTTGTCCTCCCCTAAACGATATACTTTAAATATACCGCTTGCATGATACTCGAAAAACTCTTCCAAAGAAATTTTCAACCCCATTTGCATGTGAGATACAGCATGAAACATAATTTCTGGATTTTATTATTTTGCTGTCTTAACGTCGTTTCCGACTTTTAAAGAATTTAATGTGTAACCTTAACCTCAAACTTGTAAAAATGAAAAAGCATGAAAACTTTCATATGTACTTTTTTCGGATATTGTTAAGAGGTTCCACCGTGCACTTTCTTTTTATATTTTTGATATAATTATGATCGCAGAGTTTACAATACAAATTTTTTGGTGCGCCTATCTGAAAATAAAATGAAAAATTTGCGTATATTTAGCATACTTTACAATCTTAAATACTTATGAAAATATAATATATAGATATAAGAAACTAAGGTAATAAAAATCAAATGCTTTTCTATACTTACAAGAATTATACTACTGCAAACTCGCGTGAAAATTTTCAAAAAAAAATTTATACTGATTTATTTTTTGACTTAAATAAAATATTTTTTCTTACTACTTCGGCCGAAAATTCGCTTTTCGTCTCTATATACTTCGACCGAAAATTCGCCATTTGAGCGGCAGCAAAAAATTCTCAAATCCCACCTGTCCCGCCAGTCTTCTTTTTTTACGCACACTTTCGAGCAAAGTATTAAACACGAACCCAACCCACCTGTATTCACATAGTATTTACTACTATATAATGTTTATTTATAATGATTATTATAATGTCTATAATAATGTTTGTTTATAATAATGTTTATTTATAATTTATTTTATTTATTTATTTAACAGTAGATTATATTAAAAAATAAAGTAATCAATTTTTATTTTTTTTGCTCCGCGATTTGCAGCATCCGCTAACCAACAACCCTGGAGTCGTAATTGTTAGTGGATATTGTAAAAACCTTTGCCGCTCAATCGTTATCATGTACTCCATAGCTAGCTCGCGAGTACACCTACTTTAATTATAAGTTCTAGTGAATTTTCGAACTATATAAGTAGTCAAGTTGGTACACTGCCTCGACCGAAAAACTTACTAACGGTGAGAGAGACTAGGAGGAACAAAATAATGGCTGCGGCTGCCGAAGCAGACGAATCCTGCATAACGAGTTCATTTTCGTTTCGTAATGATCTCCCTTCCTAAAACCGTCCTGTGTATAATGTAATGTAATGTAAACCTTATAATGTAACTATATATAAATTGTAACGCGGCAAATCACGTGAGTCGGAATTCCGGCGAGTCTTGGCGAGAATAAAAGAAAACAGGAAAAGAACCAAATTCTACGCATTAATCTCCCGGCATTATTTTATGGAACATTATAGCGGAACAATGTCAGGCAGCAAATTAACGGAAAAATCCCGATCCCAACCCTCACGACTCCCGAGACGCGCTACTGAAATTTAAGCCATCGAATCCGCGAGAATTTTTATTTAAGGGCACCAGACGATAATATCTATCGCTGGCTCTAAGGCGTCGCTCTCTCTCTCTCTTTTCGGCTGCTCCATTGAGACCCTCTCCAGAGGGGATTCCGTTGATGATGACGCCTCGGGATAGGCGCTCCCGGCGTCGAATTTCCTGAAATGCGCGAAAATTCCACGTGCACGTGGCACGGCAACTACTCGGCGGAAATAAACACAAGATAAGAAAGAACACACATAAATAAATTACCAGAGGCACGGCAAGATAAAATGGAAGCACACGAAAATTTATTGAATGGTAACTCTCCTCCCTTTCGCGCCACAGGCGCTGCGCAATCATAATTATACGACGACCGACGCAGCACGAAATAGCTCGTTGCTCCACTAACCCGTTCGATCTGCTAACATGGCTGCCGCCGCTTACTCTCCGATCCCGAAATTCTCCCGCGCCACGATTATGCTCGCCACCGCTCCCGACTGCTCGCACTTCGCGGCAACAATATTACGCTTCTACCCTTGGCATTAGTCGCGATCCACAACCTTATTGTTCGGCGCACTATCCCGACGCACTCGCCACAAAAATCTCAGCTAACACCTCGCATCACCACCTACCTCGTGGGCAACATAGAAGAATTGTTGGTTGCCGGCAGCCTAGCTCCACTCACGCTCGTCTCGCGGTCTCTCGACAGCTCGCAGTTCCTCCTCACGTTCCCCAAATCGTCCTCGCTCTGGCGAAACCTTAGCGCACGGCGCAACCCTGCAATTTTCCTCTCTACGGTCGATAGTTGGCGAACAATGGCGGGTTTTCGATGCTTCTTGTATCTTGCGTCTACTCTCCATCGAAACCAGGCAACGAGTGACGCTTCTTCTTCCTTCGCTCGCTTCCGCCTTCTTCTTCAACTTCGAAATTTGGCGCTGTCTCCGTCGCTCTCATCTCGTTCGTATCTCCTCTCTCTTTCTTGTCTTGATTGTTGCGCCGATCCTTCCGCGCTTCTTATAGCTGCTCCATATTGATTCGTTCTTGATTCTTGCTCGATTTCCGACGCTTACATCACCTCCAATCGTTGATACCTAATATCTTCAGGTCAGCGTTAATTGGATGCTGACCCAATTTCCGTCGCTGACGCTGCCTCCCTCATCGGCGCGCGCAATTCAAAATAAATAATTATCGCACCCGAAATCCATTAATTTCTCTCCCCAGACTGTATACGGAAAGTTCCGAGGAGTCTGGCGCTATGAGATTTTGCGCGCATGGGTTTGGCGCACGGCGCCGTATTATGCTAGTAATTGACCGTCGTAATTCTCGGCGACTCGAGTCGACTCGCACGTCGTCTCGCGCTTATCTCTCTCTCTCATATGGTTCGTTATCTCTCTCACTCTCGAGCACCGCGCAGTCGCTTCACCGCGCCTTTCATTAGTCTAGAGTGATTTTACGTGCGGTCCCTGCCTTGCGGCTTATCCACACGGCCCCCATGGGCGCGGGATTGGGATACGCCCAATCAGCGCGTTGCAGCGGTGTATAAACGCACCGCGCAACTACAGATTTCAAGTGGAGCGGCACACTCCACCTTTCCCTCCGTGGGGGTCGGGACCGTTCCAATCCCTACCGGCTCTGCAGGCCGGTGCCCGAGTTGAGGCCGCAACTCACACGGCGTGATCGGCTCCGAATCAGGGGCTCTCACCCCCATCTCCGGCGCCGCCACTAGCCCGCGATATGGGCTGGCAACCACTGCCACTACGAGTCCAACGCCAACGACCGGGACAGGACGAAGGTCCTGCGGGCCCCCGGTCCCCATAGTACCTTTTATACTCCAGGTGGGAGTTTCGAGCTGCTCGAGGCAGCTCTCCCAACACTGGGGGTCGTGCCACCCCCTCGGCTTGGTGGACCGATTGGCTGGGGCCGTGGGTATGCCAAACCCAGGGGACGGGCATGCCTGAACCCCCCCCTTGCGGTTTCACATTCACTCAGCATTCATTCGTTCCTTTTGTGCGCCATTCGCTGAATCACACTAGCTCTCATTCTATATGCACGTTCAACGAACGTGCACATGCTTTCATACGTTTCTTTCGAACTCAGCACGCGGCTCACATCCATAACACCATCCTCTCTTTCAATCACGCCCATCGCATCCAGGCATCGAAAACTTTCATACATCTCACACTTACCTAACACATGTATCCAGTTTTCCACTCCTGCTTCACACATGCACAACGGGGAAGCGGAAAGTCGGCGGCTGTGCAGCCATGCATTCAGAGTTTCGTGTCCTGTTAAGATATAACAGACACGGAGGCTCACACCGCGCCTTTCAGCTGGGCGCTGCCGTCGCTGCTCGCACCCTGGCGCATACGTGAAGTGGTGCGATCCCTGTTGCTTGGACATTGCATAGGGGTCGCCTCGCATCCGCACACATACATCGGCGCCGAGGGCGTGTACGTGTGCTAGTGTCGGCTGCTACGCGCGGTCCAGCTGTCATTTCGTCGCTTCTTTCTCGCAAGTCTTAGCGATGGCTTGGCGAAGTTTTTGATGGAGCTAGATTTGTTTTTTGGTGGTGTAAATCCTTGTGCAGATAGCTTGAATCCCAGGTAGTTTACCTCTGCTTTTCCAACGGCATATTTTTCAGCGTTGAGTTTTAATCCTGCTTGGCTCAGTGTGTCGAATAGCATACGCAGATGCTTGACTTGTTCCTCATGTGACGATGAGCTGACGAGGATATCATCAATGTATGCCTTGGCAAAAGGTAACCTACATAGCAGGTGGTCCATTGTCCTCTGCATCATCTGCGCTGCATTTCTGAGTCCAAGAGCTGCACCTATGAACTCAAATAATTCAAACGGTGTGGTTACCGCTGTTTTAGGTACGTCCTCTTCGGCGATCGGTAGCTGATAGACGGCCTTCTGTAAATCTAGAACTGAGAAGACGCTTCCTTGGGCTTGTTGGAGGAGATCCTCGATTATCGGCAGTGGATAGCGCTCGGGCAATGTGCAAGCGTTTAGTTTCCTATAGACCTGCAATGGACCTAGGCAGATGTTGGCTGTGCGTACTCCAAACGAAGAAATTCGTGAACTGTTTGCTGCGTATAATGTAAGAGGCTGCATCGAACTTGGACTGGCTGCTCATTTAGGAAGGAGTGAAACGACTGACCCTGAGTCGATTAAGAAATTAATTTTCATCTTCTCGTCGAAAATGTGCAGACGCTGCTCTAAAAATCCTGAGTTGACCTCCGACGTCTGCCTCGAAGGTGGCCCTGTTAGTTTTCTTGACTGCTAGGAGCGTTGACTCTAAAAGAGCAGGATTGTTCGCACCTTGTTGACCTATTCACAAACTTCCTGTGAAACCAGCACCAGCTGCTTGAACTTACAGAGGGTTGACTTCGTCCTCTGGAGTTAGAGTGGGTTCTGCATCTATTCCTGTGGAAGGTGTTGCGTGGGTGAGACTGTCTGCCCATTTGTGTGCTTTGCCATAGGAGTAGCTAAGCCACTGATGAGGCTAGTCCTGAGATTTGTGCTGCCAACTGAGCTTGGTTAAGTTAAGTTAAGTTAAGTTAAGGCTGAGGTTGGCCCCACTGCGCATATTTCTGCTGTGGAGGGTAGCAGAGTATCTACTTTCTTCTACATATCCTCTATACTTGTACTCGAAGGCTGGATCCTAAGCCAATCCTGTACTGGCTTGGGCAGTGATGCCAACCATTTCAGTTTAAGAGCCTCTTCTGAAATTTTTTCATTCGCCAGCTGATGCATGTCTCTCCAGAGCTGAGAGGGCGTCCTGCTATCTATCTTCATGTCCGAGAGTAGCATAAGTAACTGTGTATTTTCCGGTTCTGCGACACGTGTTATTATATGTTCTTTAAGAACCTTGTATTTGATGGCCTCCGGTGGCGTCCTCAGGATGTCTTGTATGATCTCGAGCGTAGTGTCATCAAGAGCTCCTATTACCAAAGCGAACTTCTGGTTATCATCTATGATATTGCGAGCCGCGAATGTAGCCTCCGCCTGGAGATACCACAGGTCCGGCTTCCTCGCTCTAAATGACGGCAGTTGCCACTTCGCACCCATGTTTGAATCTGTGTCCTTGTTTGCCGAGGTTCGACTATCCGTAAGATCGATAATATTATTTGTTGCAAGGGAGGTTATGTTGTCCTCTTCACGCGATGAATGTGCTGTAGCTCCGATATTATCTGTATTATCTGTATTATCTATATTATCTGTATTATCTATATTATCTGTATTATTTGTATTATCTGTATTATCTGTATTATCTATGTCATCTGTAACGTACGGTGTTTAACGGCGGTGGCGGTGGCGAGAATTTTGTTGACGCGTCAGGCGTGCGGTTCACTTTTTCTGCCACTTCTCTGAATAAATCAAGAGATTCAAAATCTAACGGTTGCTGACCTAGCAATCGTACGGAGTGATACTTGTTTGAACTCGCGGTCATGCCCAGATGGCGGTCTTGAGAAAACCCGACAACGCGTGGGCGCGAATGTCGTGCGCGTCTTGGAGAGAGATGGCGGCTACCTGTTGATGCGGCGTTTAATCGTGTACGCTTTTTCCTCTTTTTATTTTAAAATAATTTATTGTGCGGCGGCGGTACAATGTATGCACTTTTTTGTATATACTCTAGAAAAATGCAAAAGTTCAAATCTATTTGCAACAAAAACTTTTATTGACATGTAATAGCTACATACACGATGTGAAGAGCTAATACTGTAGCCTGATTTCTGTTGTAATTTTTCTGTCTTTAAACCAACTCCCTTTAAACATTCTGTAACAGTAGTTTGATCTACTTGCAACGATGCACCTGTAGTCATTGTAGAATAAATAATAGTAAGTAAATAATAAAGTAATAATTAAAGATAGAAATAGTCTAATAAAAGTAAGGAAGTAAAAATAAGTTTCATTATATCAATTGTACTCGAAGCGTGGATCACGAGAGCGAATATCCACACAAAGAGGAAACCGATAACTCCCCCCTTCGATAAAGTAATATAGTAACGCGCGCACTATAGATATACTGATGTATACTCGCTCGGCCTTTAAATTCGACACCCTTGCTGCCGAATATCAGTTTCGCTCGGACCAGCGACCGAGCCGGACTGGCGAAGCTACAGCTAAGCACTAGCATTGATCGTGCGCACACGGTAAATGCTTATGTTAAGCGAATACTTCTGATTCCCGTTTAGTGACCAGCATTAGTCAGACCTGCGCACATCGCTGTGGGAATCTAGATTTAGAAAAAAAACCCTTGGACTTGTGTCGTGAGCACACGGCCCAAGCATAAGGAGTTTTAACCGTCTACCTGCGACAGTCGAAGTACGACTCTCAACTCGTGCGCATACGAGTGGAAAAGAATACCGAGACAAGTCAACTCTGGACCACTTACCGAGCATCCGTGATCTCTGATAATTTGTGCGCACACGGGTTATTCGAGATCTGGGAGTTAAAAAAGATTTGTAACCTCAGTTTCTTCCTGGGTCTCGTATTGCATGGACTTCCCATGTATATCGCGGGACTCAGGAGAGCATTTTTGATTTTAATTTTAATAATGATAAAAATGCTGTTAAGAAAGATGTGAAATTTAAATAAATAAAAGAGTGAGTGCAATAGACTGAGTTGTTTTTTTTTATCAGTTTATGTTTCTATTTTAATTTTTTATAATATCTTCTTTCTGGTTTTAGATGAATTATTATTTCCATAAAAAATTTTAATAGTTGACTAAGTAACCAAAAAATCTCAGCCTTGGTGCGTTTTGTTTTATTTTTGTTTTAATTGTTTTATTGAATATATACTAAAATAAGTGTTCTTGTAGCCTGAAGGGGGGAGTAATAAAAACTCCCGAAACGTTGCGATTAAAAAATTGCTTATACATCGTTCGCAGTGATCAATTTATTCACCCTATATTTTCGTTAAAAAAGATATTAAACGCTTGAACCGTGCGCACACGCTTTAAACTTTAATAGCTTACGCGATCCGTTCTCTAGTTAAAATAAACAGCGATAGAAATTTAGATGCGCTCTGTATTAAAACTAGTTCTTTATATTTTGTTTTTTTTATCTTTTATTGCAGGATGCCTCCTTTAAGGGCTAACCACGAAAACTTTGTTGATATATATTTTTTTGTATTTTTTTTTGTAAATTTTGTTAAGTTTAATTATTCTATGAATAAATACTAATGTTAAGCTTAACTCATTGACCATACCATAACAAGACGCAATAGCTCAAGAACAGTTTCTTCAGAATATAATAAATATAACATCTGGTCTGGGTGCTTTTTTAATTACAATATCCAGCTCCATAATGCTAACTCTGAAATACATTCTTTATAATAGGATCTATAAATACAAACAAACCTGGAGTTAGATATAATATAATTCGATAAGTGAATCAATTCGATAAGTGAAGCAATATTGCTGCTGCCATCTCTCCGACGGAGTAATAATTATAATTAATTTTTTTGCGCAGAATACCTCAGTTCTGCGAAATGATCCTCTGCTTCACTCTGCTCCACTAGATCCCACGCGCGATGCGGACCACTCTTCTAACCGCCTTCTTCATTCTATCATGCCCACGCGCGATACTTTACTCGAAAATCAAATGGTCGCCACAAAGAACGGGTAGTATGCCCAAATTTCACCCTTAGCCTCCCGTGACGCCGCCCTAAGTGAAAGAACCGACCCGCGCAATCCGCAATTCCCGCGAAAGCACACGCAGTTCTTCGAAAATTGACCCCCGCATCCCTGGCAAGACTAAAGCAATATTTTTAATTCTAGGAAGAATGTAAATGACATTAAGTACTTGCCTGGAGTTGGGATGCAGGACAGAGTGAGTGTCCCATTTATTGAGACGGTTGTGAGTCTCGGTGTTGCACTTGACAGTAAACTCACATGGAAGCCACAAGTACATTCTATCACGAAAAAAATCAACAAAACCATATACAGCTTGCGGTTTATTAGGGATTGTACCACCGCGACTCTTCGCAGAAGGCTAATCGAGTCATTAGTTCAGCCACATCTGGACCGCTGCACTGTGGTGTATCTAGATACATCGGAGGAACAGCATCTGCGTCTACAGCGTCTGAGTAATTCGTGTTTCAGATACATCTTTGGGGTGAGGAGGGATGAGCACATCATTCCCTACCGGAGGTGGCTAGGCTGACTCCGTACAGATTCGCGAAGACTATATTTTGAATTTTGCCTGAGTGCCTCCACTCGATGTTTATCAAGCACACGCCACGCCCCTCCGGGAGGGGTATCCCACCTGAGCTAGACATCCCCGAGTGAGCACCGAGACTGGGGCAAGAACCTTACAGATTCAGGGTGCTCGCTTCTGGAATTCCTTACCCTCTATCCTGCGCTATCTGCCATATTTATCCTCCTTTAAAAGGGCGATGCGTGAGTACTTGCTCGAGCTCGACTGGTAGTGCTCTATTCTGGGGTTAGGGGAGTCGACATTGCTTGAGTACTATTTTTAACATTGTAAACTGCGTAAACTTTTAAATATAGACCTGGCCACTAGGCCTAAATTCACGTATCTTTATGATTGTTATTTTAATTGAATTTTTTATAAATCATATATACATTTATAATTATAGGTCCTTGGTTTCGTCGAGAGGGGTGCATTGCTGTGCCCTGAGCTCTGCACAAACTGTGCCCCTCGCCAGACCATGGGTAGTCCCTCTTTCACGTGCCATCCTGTGACTTCGTCCCTCTCTCATCTAACGCGGTTGACGAGGCCACATTTACAGCTGCCAGCGGCTCGGAGAAGAGGCTTGGTTCGCCTGTCTGTCCTGCTGATACCCAGGCTTATAATCAGCCGCGCGCGCTTTAATCTTCGAGCAGGCAAAGCGAAATCGGGTCAAACTCTTGGACCGACATGGGCGAACGGCCACCAGAGTGGTTCACGGCATGGTCCTCCGAACTCGCATCCTCATTAACATCTTCAGTAACGGCAAGCGTGCAACGGGAGCTGGCTGAGCTCAGGATACAACTCCGAGACTACATTCTCTTGAGAACGCGGAAGTCTCGCGTACTGTCAGTGTTCCTCGCTCAAATGAAGAGGACACACGCGAAGTTTTATTAACGGGACTTCCATGCGAGGTAAAGCTAGAAAACACCACCATAGCGTCGCGCTTCATCGTTGCATTACAGCTGCCGCTGCTCCTGGACTCCATCATATATATACGCGAATGGCTACCGGAAAGCTCTGTGCCGGTGAGCACCGCTCCCTCCAGCAAGACCTCGACTCACTCGCGCACAAGGTGTATAGTTTTGCGCTTCTCCAGCGAAGATGCACGTAACATTTTCATCGTGCAGGCAGCCAAACTGAGGGACTGAGACTATGTGGCCAAAGCATATCCATGCACTTCTGAGCAAGGCCTACGAGGCGCAAAATAGACTGAACTACGCCAGGCCGGTAGTTCGAAACTTGACTCTGTGTATGCGAAGTACAGCAAATGGTCCGCTTATGCCTATTCGTAGTGCAGCTGACCTGGCCGACTTTCCCCCATCCCCGCGCCCTTCGTGAGAGATACCAAATCTGCCGTGCAGTACACACAGCACACACACGTCCAAAAGTCGGCCTCCAGCAAACGCAACATTTTTAAGCACATCTCACATTAACGTAAATAGGCTGAAAACACTTCGCGCTCGGAGAGGCGCAATTCTCTTTTACGCTATGTGACATCCTGGCAGTCACTGAGACTTTTCGCTTTGACCTCGATACCGATTCCACACTTCGCTTACCAAACAACAATTTTTACAGGCACAATAGAGTCGGAATGGAAGGGGGAGGCGTTGCCGTTTACGTTTGCGATTACTTCTCCGTTAAAATACTGGCATTTTCCGAGAAGTGCTTTCTAAATGCTGCGTATCTTAAGCTCTTCTTCAACACGCTCTCCTCTTTCCAGCCACACTACACCAACGTCATAATCACCGGGGATTTTAATATTAACATGGCTGCACTAAATGCAGCTTCAAGCAACCTTTCCATGCACATACAAAACAACTCGCTGCGTTTAGTCCCCACCGAGCCGACACAACTAGATCATCAATCGCACACATGGCTCGATTTATTCTTAAAAAATGACACTCGCTTAGTTTTATCGTATCATAAATCAGAGTTTCCATACATCGCCGGCCATGATATCATCAACATACGCTACAAATATTTCGCACTGCCACACACACACAAAACGATTCTATCAAGATCGCTGAAACGCCTGCATAAAGAGTCACTAATTCACACGACAAAGCTCAGATTCAATAACACTTTCACGGCAGATCCACAAAGTTCATACACCATTGACACATCTCACCCATGGTACACCCCCATTTTGAGGTTCCTCTCTTGTCTCTAGATATAAACACATACAGAGAGCGTCTGTTCGAAACCATTCTCGGAGCTTTCGACGAGGCGGCCCCGCTGAGACAGGTCACGGTTTCCTCAGCTCGTAAACCCTGGGTGACAGCCGATTTTCGGGCCCAAATGAGGGAGCGCGACAGGTTCTACCGCGTAGCTAGACGCTCGGGTAGGGGTGGTAATTTCCAGCGCTTGAAGGCAGCACGCAGCCGCATCTCAAACGCGCTAAATACGGCTAAAAATAAACATTTCGCGGACAGGCTCCAAAATGCGCCTGACGCGACAAATAAGTGACGCGAGCTGCGTCGCATAGGCCTAACCACCACAACACGCGCATCTCCATTTCTACACTTCTCACGCGAGTCTCTCAACGCCCACTACGCCAGCGTGAACGCGAGAGTTCCCCCATTCACAACAGAGGTTTTTGCAGAACTGCTCTCGCTCCCACCCTCAACCCCTCTAGCGAGCTTTCAAAGGCCCTCGAGCGCGTCGCGCACAAACAATTTTCTCGTCATCTCGAGATATCCAGTCTCCTCGACCCCAAGCAGGCGGGTTTTCGTAGCGGCCATAGCGTCCAAATGGCTCTTCTGAGGATCCTTGAGGACGTTAGGAGGGCAATAGACGAACGCAAAATAACCGCCCTCGTCCTAATCGATTTTTTCAAGGCATTCGCTATGGTCCCCCATGGTCTCCTCCTTGAGAAGCTAAGGCGAATGATGTGCTCAGAGGCGGCCCTCGCCTGCTTTTATACTTAATCACATGACAGGCTCCAGGCTGTGGTAGATGCGGGTGGCTCAACTTCTGACTGGCGAAGGGTCATAGCGGGAGTTCCGCAAGGAAGCGTCCTGGGCCCATTGCTCTTCATAGTGTACATCAACGACTTGCCATCAGTGTTGAGCGTGTCGCCACTTGATCTTCGCGGACGACACCTAGATCTACCAATCTTTTCCGCTAGCCAGACTAGATGAGGGTATCGCTGAAATCACTCGTGACACCAAGGCCGTTTCCGCCTGGGCGGCTGAGAATGACATACCTCTGAACCTCGAGAAGACCAAAGTCATGCTCTTGAGGACCGAGGCATTCATCTCTCGCATTGACCTTGAGAGCATCCCCAAGGTCACTATTCTCGGGGTTCCTATCCAGTACACTATCCAAATAAAGAGTCTTGGTGTCCTCATTACCGACACTCTCAACTGGGCTCCCTATGTTAACAATCTCGTAAGTCGTGTCCATAGCACACTGCGCTCCTTAAGGCACTACCACCATTCACTTTCATTCTCTTTAGAAAAGGTCTAGTTGAGAGCTTGGTTTTCCCCCACTTCGATTTTGCTTGTGCTGTCTACAACGACCTAAACAAAACTCGCAACACCAAGACTCAGCGAGCACTTAATGCGTGTGTGCGCTTCGCGTGTAGCAATATCCCTCCTTTCGGGCATGTTACCCCACACCGCATTAGCCTGGGCTGGCTCTCTGCTGTCAGGCGCCGTGTGCTCCTTATAAGCTCACTGACATTTAAGATCATGGCACATTGCAACCCAGTATACTTTGCCGTCAACTTCCAGCGTATGAACGTTGACGTGATTGCTCGTTCCAGTCGGCTTCCACCAAGAACTCTGTTCTACGCAGCACCCAGAACCGAGACATGGCGCAGATTCTTCACCATCACGGCCTTTAACATCATAAATGATCATCCATCGTCGCCCTTCTGTCCGGAGAACTCTTCAAGATATAAGGCCGACCTCCTGGACGAGTTGCTGCGTAGAGACAAGGCCGATTGGAGGCACATGATCGAGACGAAGGGACTGCGAGGCGAAGAGTTGCGACGACATCTTCACAATCCAGTCACTCACACTCATAACAGCACCAATTGCACCTATCATCCATCATCATGAACTTCATATATTATATTTCAAGAGCGCAAAGACGCACAGCATTTAATATTATTTAAATTCACGTAGCTATCTCACTCAAATTCATTATCAATACACATCACATACATCGAGTCAAAGTTTCAAATCCATCCTACATATATTTTATTGCTGTTGTTTTTACTTTTATTCTTAGAAAGTGCAGACTTTATCACTATATATTTTTTTCCACACTATTATTATTATTGTTTTGTTTTGTTTTATATAGTTTTATTTTATTTAATTATTTTCATTGCTAATTTTACTGCCCAAATTTTGCCACACAATGATATTGTTGTTGCTATATATTGTGATGTCCAGACTCTCACTTCTGGACGAGTATGACTAAAGCTCCACCGTGATTCTTAATTATTTGAAATTATGGATTTATTTCTTAACGATTGAATGGGATCGTTGAACTTACTGTTTGACGAGTGTAGATCTCTCGTTCGGCTTGTCGCTGCAGATTGATGGATGAGGTTTTTATTTTAAACAAATTCACTTCTTTTTTTAATGAAACGAAATTATCTTTATTGGCTTCGAAAACATTTTATAATTTTAAATTTGATATTCGGTATTTAAAACAGATGCCAACGGTAGTTAGCAAGTTTTACAATATAGTTATTTTGATCTATTCTGATATAATAATTAGTAACCTGCGGAGCACGGAGCGTCGCGACAGATAGATCCTGAGGAGCACGGAGCTTCGTCGCAAGACCGAGTCAATGACTGACTTATTGTCCTCTTTTAATCGTTTTTAAAGGATCGAAAGTGTGTCGTGATTTGATGTTTTGCGTATGTAGTTTCGTGCTCGTTTCGTACTTATTTTGAAATGTACGGGAATGCATCGTATGCATTTCGCAATCGAGCGCTTTTCGTTCGACGATTTACCAATATTAAAAAGGTCAACGTCGTACGACGTGACAATATACTGTAAACTACAAATGTCATAACTGCATGTAATGCACATGGGCCAAATGAGGTTATACCTCCCGGTCCCCAATTAAAGTATCAATCAATTAATCTCTCCCCCTCTCTCTCTCTACCTCTCTCTTTTCCGGTAAGTATAGCGCTGGACGCTATCACTTTGTGCTCCTGCTAAAAACATATATTTAATGAATTTCAATACTCTCTTGCGAGTAAGACTTTAGCAGGCGTTTCAGCCTCCTGTTGGCTCTTGCACCTTCGAACTTCGCAATTGGGCTCCATAAAATCGAGCCAGGAAAACTGATTTTTGCCTGCTGTATGCTCGCTATTATTGGTCTACACTAACATCGGCCATTTGCATCAAGTTCACTATACAGGAGAGAGAGAGAGAGAGAGAGAGAGAGAGAGAGAGAGAGGGAGAGAGAGGGAGAGAAAGAGATTGACAGAGACAGCTACCTGAACACCTGACTGCTGCTCTGCGCTGAATTTTCTTTCAAATGATGCATCTACTGATCCATACACCACTTATACCATTCACTGCATACATACAATGCTCACAAGTGAGAACGTGCAAAATGTCAACGTAAGCATCAGAATATTAACAAATGCAGAGACCTTTAAGCGGCGCAAAAATAAAATAAATTGAATTTGCTTAGGCTGGCTTGTCGGTAGCCTGTAGAACGGCAGTTCGCTATTATCTACCTCAAGGGCACTGTCAACTCTGCGCGCGCAGGTTCTTGGTTTCGACTCGAATTGTTATATCGCAAAATTGAACTTGCTAAGTCCGAGCGCTTGAGCCGTCCTTGGCTTAGTGGATAAGACGCTTGCCTGCTAATACAAGGCGACTCAAGTAGCCGTGAGTTCGATTCCCGTCTGGAACTCGAAAATTTTTTCGGGCTTTTTTTCAGACGAGAAAAGAACCACGACTACGATATTTATAAAAAAAAAAAAAAGTCCCACTGGGCAAATTAATTGAACAAGAAAAAGCCCCACTGGGCAAAATTGAATAAAAAAGTCCCATTGGGCAAAATACCTGGTAATGGCCTAAGCTCACCAGCAAAAGGCCAATAAAAACTATTAAAAAAAAAAAAGTCCGAGCGCGAGCGTTCGACAAGCAACTAAATTTGTCTACATATAGATTCATATAAACTATAACGGGGGAATTTGACTGAGTGTGGGAG
>UELU01142204.1:7752-30292 GCA_900490025.1 Megastigmus dorsalis
CACACTAGGTTTATCTCCTGATCCACTTCGCTTTTCCTTATTTCCCGCTATACTCTTCTCTCGACGACTCGACGTATTTGTTTTTTCCCTATATACATTGTAATGCACATATTCTTTGCGCGTCTGTCCTAAAGTATCTCGTATGCACAGGCTTAGTTTGTATTTTACTGCATATAAGAATTTGACACTGTTGCCAAGATAATCGATGCTACCGAAATTCTCTATTTCTCATAATTTATACACATTGGAACCGCGGATCTCTACTAAACTTGCATGTATGCACTAAACTTTCTGGTGCTTTAATTGACTTTTCATAACAATCGTGAAAATCACATTAGCCAAGATAGATAATAATTAAGGTATAAAACACGCGAAACTTGTGCACATAAGTGTGTACCATGAGCTTAATTCAAGAACAAATTTCGTCCCTCAGCTAATGGCGCTATAATGCTTGAATAAGTGCGCGCCAAGTATACGTATAATATAGCAGATGTTGCAAAAACTTTCGCAACCGCCGCAATTCTCCATCTTCGTATTCCTACTTCAGTTTTGATTTTCCCTATATACCCACTAAACAGTGACGAATCGTCCACGGATACAGTCATCGCCTTTTTCACGCTCGTTTTGTCTTCAGACACGCGGAAGCTACATAGAAGTCTACTTCGCGCTTCATGGGAGCATGTTTACACACCGAGTCTTTGGCCCAAGGATTTTTATAGCGTTGAGTCCTCGGTAAGTCTGCGTCGTCGCTGCTGGATAGCAAAGCGGCTGAACTTGGATCCGCTTAATACAGAGAGCTTTCTCGCGAGGATCTGCGTTAAAGCTCCTGGGCTCTTTAACGTTGCGATTGGACTGAGCTGCAGTCGAGAAAGCTCTGCGCTTTATATCGCGTAAGATTTTTTGCGCGTGGAGTAACTTTTAAAGTAGTACGTCGGTGACCACTTGTATACTTCATTGCAAGATCGATCGCGAGAAAATGCGTAATAATGCGTATCTCGAAAGGCAGAAAATAATGGGATGTCCATAAAGCGTCGAAAATATCGTTTTGCAGAGAGCACGAATTCGTTTTGAAATCCTCGCAAAGCTTGCGCGATTCTAACGGCTGCTCTTCCTCTCGCCCATCCCTTTCCCCATCCTTCCTATCTGCCTGAGCGTAGTCGAACGTCGAAATCCTGAATTCCTCTCACTCTCTCTCTCTCGCTCTCTTTCCCACCGGATGACACAACCTTCATCCATTCCTCTTCTCTCTTGACGCACTGCACGATAGAAGAGGCGGCGGCTGTCCCGATTTCGCATACTTAGGAAATTTCATTTCCATTCCTAACGGAGCGGGTGGGGGGAAGAACCGATAGACGCGCAGATGCATAAATCCGAGTCACGTGGTCGCATGTGCGGTGCGGTGCGGTGTCGAATCTTTGGGAAAATTACCTGGTAGTGGCCGTTCTTAAACGAGTTCATTTCGCGAATCATTTCCGACGAGTTGCTGCGCACGGGTAAAGTATATATACGTGTGCTTATAAACGGTTGACGTTTTAGGAAAGAGATACACTTTCCTTCTAGTTTTCAAACCGCAAGGTTAGAGTGAAATTTGGATGCGAGTTTATATCGATCGATTGGAATTGAATTAAAGACAGAATAAAATCGGACGATCAGGAATTTGAAATAGGATCGACGCAGATTAAAAACACGATTCTGCAAAGTAACGAATGATGACCTGTTAGCTATACGAGGAATTTTCTAGTAAAGATATATACTCATTCTGAGATATCCTCTCATGCAATGTCTTAAATGACTCGCGATGCAATATTTGCGAATAACGAGGTGGACTTTTTATATTACGCCTTGTATTCCGATCTGATTTTTCGATCAAATAAATAATTGGGGAAAAGGATGGTCTCAAACCTGAAAGTTTGTGTTCGTCGTGAATTCAAGATGGAAGCAAATAAGAAAAGCGTACATTTCTCGAATGCATTTGCACAGCTGGTAATCGAGGCATCGAATATATCCACTTTGATTCAAGGTTAGACAATATTATGTTATTTCATCAATCTTAGCGAGGACAAAGGGAAAGGACTTGGGCCTGCAAACTCGTTTGCATTAATGTGAACTACTGCGGATGCTTTTAAACGGATAATACCAGCTACTAACTAGAGCGTTTTAACTGCGAGAGGTACACGAAGGAGAGAGAAAGGAAGAGATTGTACGACTGCAAAAGACGTGATATGAAACCATATATACTACAAAACAAATATAGAAAGGAATACATGCAAATTTTGTATTTAATAGTGAGTATTGCGTGTTTTCTAACAACAATGTTTAAATAATTTTTTAAATTCTTACAACGCAATTCTATCATATGCCGAATGTCATTCTAACTCTCATGGAATTCTAAAAATTGTAATAAAGCGCGATTAACTGGGAAGCGCATTTAAGCTTTAATTGATTTCAGAAATTTGCCAAGAGCGAGCTAAAGCGACACGCAGCGGTATTTCTGATTATTTATGCACCGTCAGCTCTGAAATTCATCCAGGAAAGAGAGAATTAAAGGACTTTCGCGTTTAAACTCGAATAGGAAATTCATCCACTTGTGTTAAATTTCACAGCTATTAAATAATGATTATTATTCACGTTATTTGTTGGAAACGATAAAGTACATCGCAATAGTGTATAACCATCCTACTTGATTTAGAATACATGCATTATAGATTGCTTTAAGAAGATTATGCCAATATTTTACATGTGCAGAATCGATAAAGCCCATATATTACGCGAAGAATTTTACTTCCCAAGATTGATACTTTTCTTTTAAAACATGACAGTATCGGAAGTATCTATCTTTAAATTCAGCGTGTGCAAAATGACTAGACAAAAATCTCTCTTTCTTTTATTTTGCAACAATGAGATTATATAAGAAAGTTTACTTACAAAATATGATGCATCAAATATCATTGTGTATAATGCATCACTTATCTATCTCCAATCCATCAAAATTTAGAAAAAGAAATTTAGAAAAGTTAAACCAAATCACACGTCGCAGTAGGTGATATATTGCAATGCGCACTATGTATTAAACACGCAATCGTAGTTTCAGGCTTTCAACATGGTCGTAGTTGGCACGTAACTGCCAGGGGTTGTATACCAAAAATTCGTCTCTCGCCTACATATGCACTTTGACTGTTTTAAAGTCGCGACGTTGACTCGGTCGGAAAGGACGTTGAATTTAATGTGCAGACGGAGGTGACGACTACTCAAATGGAACAGACTTTTATATTTTCCAGCGAGTATAGCTGCTGCTTGCCCTTACGGCTTCTCAACGCCTTGTTTATTTTTCCACTAAATCTGTTATGCCCTGTTTAGCGGATGAAATTATTAACACGGGATTTCTTGGAGGAAAATGCTGTTATCGCGCCTTGTGGTATATATGGGGCATAAAAGAAAATGATTTTATTGGATTGGCGCAAAAACTTTTCCGCGAGTTTTCGAGCTCATCGCAGTTTGCTCACGGCAAAGTTCAGGATCTCGAGAGAGTGAAAAGTATCATGTATAAACTGCTTACGGTTATTTCGGTTAGAAAAATTTTGTTCTCGAACGCTCTGGCGAGTTTCTAAAATCTTGCAACTTTATGAATTTACGTCTTTGCGATGAATTTTAAAATTACTCGAATACAATTTATCGATTCCGTTTTAGCAAGACTTCTTTCCGCTCATTCTCGTGAACTTTTATTTTTTCGTATATGCAACGTTCAATTTATTGTGACCAAACTATCGAAACTTATTCCATTCTTTTATCATCTTTCAGTGGCTCTCTCTCTCTCTCTCTCTCTCTCGCCTTCATACAGTGTTTCTCGTTTCTCTCGTTCCTCCTCGTCTTCCGCTTCACTCGAGCCAGTGAATGATAGAGTCACTGCCTGAACTCGATATTCGACTCGTTTCTCAGGGCGCCTCCTCTATTATTCCATTTTCAGGTCTACCAAACCGAATCGCTGCCTCACTTTCTCCTCTTCCCTCTCTTTCTCTCTCTCTCTCTCTCACACTGTCTCTCGTGGCTTTTGAGAAGAAAAAAAGGTACAGATGAAATGCGGCCTCCCGAAAACTGCCTGCGCCGTATAAGAAAAGAGCCCGAAACGAGAGAGGCGGAGAATCTTTTTCATCGAAAATGAAGAGCAGAAGGTCTACCCTTCTCTCCCGCTTCGCACTGGCGATTCGAACTCGAAGGGCGTTCTTCTGTCTCCTATAACCGGAGAGACGCAATTACGATTTCGCATGGAGCCGCTTGGATTACGCGACGCGGAGGCAAGGCCGTACATTTCCCGGACTATATCTCTCTTTCCTCCAACGCGAACGATAGGTAGGCTTTTCGTGCCGACGTCGCAGCGACGCTCACGGAACGCTAATAATGACGAGACTGTTTCGAAGCGTCGCGTGTTTTCCATCCGCGTCTGTTTATAAAGCTGATGCTGAACAGTTGCCATAATTCCTTTTCACAGATTCCTGATAAGTTAATGTCCGCTACTACTAAATAACGAAAACTGCCGAATAACTGCAGTATTAAATATTAACGGTTCGTTGCGAAACGACTAAATAAATTCGAAATTAGGAGGATATTTTAAGCATACATACACTTTGTCGCGTGACCTCGCATTTAAAAAAGTGAACTTTGCCTTTCCTGAATTTGGAAGACAACGTTCGTTGGAAAGACAAAGTCTGGGCGTCATAATTTTCATTGCGCCGGCAATCGATCTTTATCCAGCGAGGTGTGTAAACTTGGAAATTTTAGCCAATTTCTCTGGAGACATTTGCGCTCGCGCTTCACAAAAGAAGTAATAAGGTAAAAGAGGTGGAAGAACAGAGAGAGAGAGAGAGAGAGAGAGAGAGAGAACGGAAGAGATAAAGAGTGGAAAAAGTGAGAAAAGTGCAAGAATGAAAAGGCGAAATAAAAAAGAAAAAGAAAGGAAAGAGAGCAAGCGAGTGAAGAGAGAGAGAGAGAGATAGAAAGGGTATATGGGTATATATAAGGGAGCTGATGGAATATAAAGGTGGGAGAAGAAGAGGAAGAGGACGAAGGCGAAAAGAATGAGGGACACGTGCACGAAGAAACAGAGTCGACGAATTCGAGCGACGTAAATAGACTCGTTCGTTAAAAAGTCCCTATGGAAGAGTGTCACAAGTCGTGTTCATCGGTGCGTCAACGAGATACCACCAGCGCTGCACTTTTCCCCGACGACATCTTATTCCTCGCGTGCGTACACCTAACTTTCCACAATTTCCGCGTGACGCGCTCTTTATGAAGCGCGAAATTGGTCTCGCTCACTTTTCAAAGTCGATCAAGACGTGTGTGTGTGTGTGTGTGAAGAGGCCTCGCGAAAAGGCGAATCAATGCGAGGAAATTGACTTTTCCTTTGTGCAGCGCACACCTCGTATCCGTTCCCTAAAATAATCGCCCGGAGTTTGAGCGCACCATTTTTCAACACCTCTTTTCTAAAATTTGATGATAACCAAACCATATAATCGCAGTTGGACCTGTAATAACTCTACGCTTGCGTAATAAGGACATGAATTTGATGATCACATTTCAGTCCTATATATATATAGTCTTGGCAGTAGCTCGTAACTCCTCTCCAAGTTCTCCAAATTGATCCAAAGCTCTTATGCAGTATTAAGAACGTATAGTGCACGATGCTCGCTAATACCATCAGGAAATCCGAGAACAATCTAAGTTAATAATTAATCTCTCGTTTGAAACTAAAAAAAAAGATCACTCGTTCAATATAGATTAATGACGAGTCGTTTCGCGACTTATGTATGCCAAAGTAACTTGGTTATTTTATAAAGCTCTATATTATATTTATCGCGTGCCAGGGACTTTTGGAAAAAAAATGTCTTCCGCTGTCCGAAATGTTTCAATGACCAGCCGCGGCTCTACGAGTCGATCGGGAATGATTTATATTTAATGTGTCCGGTCATCGAGTGAGAAAGATGGACACCGCGTTACGGTTGACGAAAGAGAGAGAGAGAGAGAGAGATAGTGTGCGAGAGAGATACTAGGAAGTTTCACGAGCCACCGCGTGGAAACAGCAATAGCTGGCAAACGGCCAAAATACGGTTTTGGCTTGTTATTGCGTCGAGTGTGAAAGGTCGAACAACTCGCTATATATGCACTGGATGCATTGTGATACGTTACTCAAAAATGTGCTGGCCGAAATTAGCAATTGAATGCTGTTTTCCGCGTCCATGCCCGACACACCGTACTTTATAGATCCACGTCAAATGTACCGCAAATGATTCCCGTCATACTTACACAAGCTCGTGGAAGAAAGCAAACAATATTTTCCTATTGCACATCGCGAATAATTTCAACCGAAACCATTTCGCAAAATTCGAATTGCGGCATTTTATTTTATTCATATGCCAGGGAATATATTTTGGTGATACATACACATCTGCTGCGAGCGAGACACGTCCTATGAACTTTGAGACCAATATACAATCGAGGCATTTATTTTTACGTTTTGCACAACTATCTCTATTATCGGTGCTGGTTGTATAGCGAACCATGCGCAACGTAATATAAGCTTCCGGACGATGTATAAAACAGCTCAGCTTTCCCCGTATCCTCGTAGATTTGCCACACACACGCGCGCGAGCTCCGATGTTACGGCTCGTATAGAAAATCAGTGCATATATATACCACGGATTCTCAAGCACTGCACACGCGCGGACTTTGAAATATTCATCCGACCATATTCCCGGCTGTGTCTCTCGTATTATGGGATCTCTCTCTATCTCTCTCGAGTCGGCTCGCGGAATAAAAGTCACGCGGGCCCGTAGTAGTGAGCCGCTCGGGCGGAGGGCGTATAAAATTTTATATACGAGCACTTTCATTATTGAACCGCGCGAGCCTATACGCGAATGCGCGCCTTTGCAAAAGCCGACCTACACCTTCTGTCTCTCTTCACCAGAAGTAGATATATATGCGTCTGTGTGTGTGTGTGTGTGTACCCAGGGCTTTACGCGAGCTCGTTCTAGCCGTTGAGCAAATAAAAATAAAAGGGACTGAACGAGAGACGGGAGATAAGAGAAAGAGGTGATATCCATCGCTGCCAAAGATTATACGTAGCGAAGATTCTTCTTTTTTTTTTTGGAAGGGTATATACACGGGAATTTTCCCCCGGGGTGATAAATATAATCTGGCTGCTCTGGAGTAGTAGCAAGTGTGCGTGTGCGTGAGAGAGAGGACGGTTCAATGAGTTGGAAGAATCAATTTTTTTTTTGTTTCCCCGCCGACGAATCGCTCGTTCACGCGAGAGTTTACATTGGTGGATGCGGCCATTGTGCAGATGCGCGCACCGGATTCCAACAAAACGCTATTTTGTCTGTATACCGGCTTCCAATTCTTTCATAATCTTTTGACGAATTTCTTTTTCTCTATCTCTCTCGCGCGCGCGCGTCCGTGTGTGTGTGTTTTTAAAGGCCGATTATCGGCGTGCGCTCCCAACGGCGACAAAGTAATCGCGGGAAATAAAATTAGAACCGACGTTAAAGAGACGTGTGCGAATCGTCGGCATCGTATGAATTCCCGAATTAAATTCTATACTTATGTGCTTATCTCGGCGTATGAATTATTTTGAATATGAAAAATGGTCGACTTACAATGCAGTACTCGGAAGTCTTGGGACACTCCTTTAGTTGTGTAGCTGTGTAGTTGATGCAAGGCGTAATGCTTCCAACGCCGTCGTTGTATTGTCCGCATTTGAAACAGCTCAGTCCTTGCACTACACCTGCAAAATGCGATTAAACTTTATAAACTATAATCAAAGCGAATTGTCACAAAAATCTCAATTTCAATTATTAAGTTAATTCGGTATAAGGTTTTAAATGAAATATTTTCTATGAATATCAAACATATATATATTTTCCTTTTTCAATCTTTCGTTCGCGGTTTAAATTATAAAATACACTAAATCATACAAAGTTTTTATATCAAGCGGAGGGAAACATTTTCACACCGCGGAAACTTTTCACACCTGGAGGGTGGGCTATAAACTTTTTCATGAAAAAAAAAACGAGAGAGTGAGATAACCGCTTAATTGGACAAGCAGTTCTAATAAAGCGAGCATTCGACACCCTCTCTATACCCAGGGCGCTTCGGGATTTTGTCTATTTCGCGCGGAACAGCAGGGAAAATTCTGTCGATGCTCGTACTACCGGTCGACGCGCTCCAGCTTTCGAGCCATCAATCAGAGAGAACAAGCCCCAACTCTCTCTCTCTCTCTCTCTCTCTCTCTCTCTTTCAGCGTCGATCGCAACAGCCTTGGCATTTGATGTGCCACATATACGGGCTTATAGCGCGAACGCCGCGGGAGAGACGCGCGAATATAACCGAACAACAAAAAAAATACAAAAAAGGGAGTGATGCCAGAATTGTTGCGTATATGCGCGCGTGTATCGCGGGTATACGGCGCAAACTTGGCGCTTATACGAGGCTCTCGATGACTCGCGAGAGCTGCAAGTGATTATTTGCGCGAAAGCAGCCAGCGGACGAATTTATGTGGGAAAATTGTAAAATACTATAGCTGAGGGCTTTTTTTGGCTTCTGACACTTTTATTTTTTTTTCATTGTTCCCAACTAATTTTCGCCGAGAGGGAAAACGTGTTGTCCTCCTCTTTTTTGCTCTTGCTAGAACATTATTTTGTGCTTCTATATAACGGATGTACCGTTTTTCAAATTTCGAAATTTATTTTCATTCGCTTTTAATTTGTCGACATTGAATTCTTGGTATGTATTATTTTTAGTTTTTTTTTTTGTTATAGAAAGTTTAATACTTACAAAATTTACAATATGCATTTAAAAAGCTTTGAATTATAACTATAGCGTCGCTCTTTTGGTATTTTGAAGAAAGTCATTTATCTGAAAATTAGCCAAATTTTCAAGCCTTCAGTTTTTTTTTAGTTTTTGAGAAACAAAATATATATTGTGAAAACAAACGGTCTTCGATAAACATTTTTTTTTAAAATATGTTTTTAATTAAATGCAGCAATTGGTATTTCATTGTTTTTTCAACGTATAAGAATGTTTTTGTCAGTTAAATTTTTTATTTTTTTATCAATAAGAGCTACGAAAATTTTACAATATAACTTAATTATTTTTGTGTAATGCGATATCTAGTTTAAATAAACAGTGCTCAGTTTATATGCACCAAGAAAATGTTGAAGCCAGAGGTTGTACTGTAAGCTTATCACGTATTGCCTGCCCTTGGGTTAGCCTATACCTTTACATAACTTTTCCACTGCTTGAGTCAAGAGTGCTTCAAATCAATCCTTTCGACCCTAATACTCTTTGAAGTTTTCACCTCGGTTTTCACTTCGATTCGATCCTCTGTCGATTTCAGTGGAATAAGGCTAACCCTTTTTACTCTTTCAAAACTCACATTTAAAAAACAACTGAAACGAACGACAGAAGTATTTGTTTGAAACTATAATACGTCGAATAAAACATAATTTGTTTATTTAGAAAAAATACATTCGCTGAAAATGTAATTCGAAAAATTGCGATTGACAATGATGTATTTATTATGGAGCGGCTCTTGAATGACTTAATTTAGAAAATGTAATTTAAAATCCTACAAAACGTTCCGGTGAATAAACACAATGAAAAACAAGTTCAGACGGGATTATGTAACGAAATAAATACCCGTTGCTCTTTCGGTATCAATTTTATTAAAAGCACCAGCGGCGCTGCTGCCAAGAAAAAGGGACACGCGGTATTCCACGTACGCAGTTATCGGAATCAACAATCTATAAAAATGGGGAATTTATGATTGACAAAAAGATTTATCTTTTTTTTATATTCATATTCCGCGTCGTCAAAAAACCATTTTTCACTCACTATATATACCGGCGAGTCTCTCTGGTACACAGTCCCGAGATAGGCTGCGACCCCAAAACTTGGATTTCGCCATCACGAACGACTCTAATCCTACGGACCAATCAACAGTAAAAAGGGCCCTTTAAACGGACGTTTTGACATTTTTATCATGTAACTATCGGCCATCTAATCCGGGCACTTATATCCACTCTCGTACAGCTCGTCACTGTAGAGGGGTGTAAAATCCCTGGATCTCCTGTGAGAACCTGCCTCCGCATAAACGGTCGTCAACTATACTCACACTCGACTCAAAGAACAAGTGGACGCTTCCATCGCCCGACACGTCTGCGCCATTCCCTATATATATACACACACGCCACTTTTGCTCGAGCAAAAGGGAAAAAAGACGGAATCGCATATATTAATATCACGGTATGGTCTCTTCTCGTTCATTCAGACGAGCATACCGCTTATAGGTATATAATAGAGTCGAAAGTATAAGAAGTGTGCAGGTGAGTCGAAGAGCGTATAGGAAAGAAGGGCGAGAGCGAGAGACGAGGTCGGGGATTGTACATATAATACGGACGATTCTTGGTGAAGAGAGAGAGAGAGAGAGAAAGAAAGCTCGCGCGATATTGAAGCAGGTAGGGCGCATTCATACATGTAACGCCCGCGGGCCCAAGATCCAGATTAGGCACGGCAGCGTGCGGTCTTGTCGCTCTCTCTCTCTCTCTCTTGGCGCCACCACTCCCCCGTTCGCCCCTTTCCCTGTATTACTTCTCGCTTCGCCCTCTCGACCCTCATCTTCTCTTTTCTTCTACTCTACATGCGAGGCAGAGCGGACCGTCAAGTCTCACTCGGCGTTAGCTTGGCCAGCTAATTATTATCCGCAGCGCATCTTTGCTCGTTTCGTACTTCTTATATACGCTGTAGTAATACCGCGACGACTGCTGCAGTGCGTCTTGCTTTCGTTATCGTGCTGCTGCTGCTGCTGCTGCTTTTTTTCTTCTTCTTCTTCCCTTTGGTTTAATTGCGTTGTATTTTATAGTTGCGGTGCGTGGAACTTGTGGAGCTGTCGCTGCGGACAATGGGCGACGGTAGGCAGCAGCTTAACCTTCTTTTTATTTTTAGTCTCTCGAAGTGTACGTAAGGATGAGGAGGAGGAGTTGTATCATCAGAAAATTGGGCTGCAGTCGTTACCGCCCCGCAGCCGAGAGATTTTATTTTTCACGATGATCCACTCTCGCTGTTCCTTGAGTTCTTTTCCTTTTTTTTCTCTCTCGAGGCCCGTATACGTGAAGTAAGGACTTACTCGTACTTTTTTCTCCGATTCTCGACCCGAATTCGAGTTCTACATGTTTTGCTGTTTATATGCTTTAACGCTGTTATGTGAACTGAGTTTTAAAATTCACTTGCAGATTAGAGAATGCTATGAATTTTTATCCATTAGGTACAAGCATAGTATATATGGCGGTAACGTACTAAATACATACAAGAATAATTTAAAAAATTCCATTTTAATGCGTGATTATTTGAATTACATTATTTCAAGACAAATTTTATGTCGTATAAATCGAGTTAAGATGAAATATGCCTATATCGTATCCTTAATTGATTTTAAAAATTAGATAGGAGTTAAAATTGTTTAAAGTAGAATATTAATGAGTATCCTGAAGAGAAATAGTATTGTACGTATTTCTATATCTAAATATGCAACGTTATAATAATTCAATTACATACATTATTGTATATTTATTATTATACATACTGCATTTCCCAAAAAAATAATTTAAAAAATTCTGTTATATATCCCGGACAAGGCGAACCGGAAACTTCCTCTATTGTTTCGTTCCTCGTAATATGTTTATACAACCAGCAGTTAACAATCATTTCTTTTTTAAATATACGAAAAAACGTGTATAATAATGAAAGTCGACGGTTCCACGCTTTTGCACTTCAACTGTTTTACGCGGATACCCGGCCAACCCCCTTTTTTTTCTTCTTTTCCTCCTTTTCACGACACCTGACGCGCGCCTTTTATTACGGTACTTTGAACTTCTTACGCGCATAATGGCGCTATCGTTTTCATGAAAAATTCGCTCCGTACTTTATGCTCTTTCATCTGTTTAATACCTAGCGCTTTTTGTTTTTCATCTACTTCTTTAGCTTTCTTTTTTATTTTTGGATCAGCCTAAACTTGCGACAAAATGAATGGTAAATTATGAAGAAATCAAAAGATTTATACGAGTGTGGAAATCAAATATTTCGCTTTATTAATTAACATGCATTTTGTGGTTTCTTTTTTTTTTACTCTAAAGTACATTTTTAAAAAGGTCCGTGGTTATTACGTGAAGCTGCGGACGGAATTCGTTAATGTTGGGGGAGTCTTTTATCTCAGATCTCCAATATGACGAAGCAGAATTTTTTCCAACTACTCGGGCAGTTCGTGGATATGAAAAGAAATGGCAATGCGATCATTAAAGAGCACTTCTTATACCAGCGATAAGTATACCATTTTCTTCTTGGTCAATATCGTTCGTAAATTATAGCCTCGTATAGATAAATCTGGAATGGATGCAGAAAACGATTTTATTCCTGCTACTTAATGCATTAGAAAATTTATACTTAAAAAGGTTACGCAATCGTAAGAAAAAGATTGAATAATTAAATAAATTATTGAAATTAGAAGCAGATTGAATACAACTGTTTCTATGAATATTTTATGCAACATAATATTTATGAAGAAGAATTTTTAGTATTTATGTAGTCAGCGATGCAATTAAATGCCAAAAGATAAATTTCCCTCGCATAAATAATGAGATGGGTGAAAAGTAATTAAGGAAATCTTATGAAACATTCTCCAGATGAGAAATGAAATACTAACTTTAGCTAACATTAAATGTAGATCACTCTTATTCTGACAAAGAAGCATAAAATATAACTTCTTTTTTTTAATTTTGAATGTTCAAGTCATAAGTAGACATATTCATTACTTAGTTTCAAAAACTGCTTGACCCATAATTATTGATAATAGCAAAAAAAGAATAATTACAAGCAGCTGCGATGAGTGTGTAATAAAATAGTACAGGAAGCCATTAGTATCGACGGAAAAAAATAATTAATCACGCAAGCTCAGCGGATGGTCGATTTTACTCAGAGAAAATAAATTCCCTCCCCCAACAATATACACGCGTCAAAACGTTGTATATGGATCGTACGCCATATCGCGAAAGAACGAGAGGAAGAGACGATAAAAAAGCACGAGGAATGGCAAGGAGAACCGATACAAAGAGAGAAAGAGAACGACGAATATATATGTGGAATTTGCCGCATTGAAAAGGGCATACAGTGGGCTATTGTCAGGGGACAGCGGTGGTGACTTGCTTCTTGCCCATTGCCGATTGGCTCAACAACCCGTGAAATAGCTCCATAAAGTAATGACGCGTTTCGCGAGCTCACCGCACGCCGCTTTAACCGTTATGGCTTGCACTTGCTTCCGTCAAGCATAAAACCAATCGTCTGTTTACATGTATGTGAATCTCGCTGCTCTTATGGCACAGGACTAGAAAAGCGCGAGAATTCTATACTTGAAACAATCAATTGACTTTCTTAGCATTGAGGTATACTCACTATAACCGAGTTTAATGAAATATTATTCCACGAGCACTTAATTTCGATGGAGGTAAACATTTATAAAAGCAAAATGTTCCAGTACTGTATGGGTAATGTAGCTTTTACACAGTTATCGGTGTACTTTACAACTGCTCTGGAGCAAAAATTAATAGACTCTAGGAGTATAGACGAAACGCACCCTTAACAAAGCGCTTCATCATATTCCGTGAAATATTTCCACTGGGGTTTATACCACGACTCATCAAGAAAGATAAGCAATAAAAGCGACCTCGTAAAAGAATTTGATGGCCACTTCTCGAAACGAAACGTTCACGTCGAGGATCTCATGAAAACATACCATTTATATATATGTCAGTTTACATTTCGTTGGATAGAATGGACGCGCGAGCCCTCTCGTAAATACTTTCCCCCCGAAAGAAATCAGTTTCCGGTCAAGCGATTTATATCGCAAAAGGTAAGTTAACTTCGGAACGAGTTCACCGCACGCGATCTCTAGGAACGTTAATGCAGACGAACTTCGCGGTCTCCCCGGCTTTATCGGGATGATTCTCATCTGGCGAGGAGCACCGCCTGCATATCCAAGTTTTTGGTTGATCCATAAAAATTAAGGGTTCGATCTTCGATGAATATTAAACGTAATCACAGTTCATAAAGCATGAACAATTTATTTCTATATCATGATTTGTCCTTATTCCAACTTGTTATACTTGAATCTGTTTTATCTGTCAACTACCGATACGAAACCTTTAATTTTGATGATATAATTAATTCTAAATTTACTGCAGTAAGACATTCAAATGCAATTTCTGCGTGCAGCATCACCTCGTTCAAAGTTTTACGTCAACTACAGCTTTTTGCTCCAGCAGCTGATGCTTCCTTCGAGTGCAAGAAATGGAATAAGTAATGCGCCATGACGTCTTGTGTTTTGAAAACAATTTAAAGTTCGGTGTGCAACGGCCGCAGAGTAGCAAAAAAAAAAACAAGAAAGAAGCGGAAAAAGAAGAGCTGAGCGAGCGAGCGTAAAAGCACGGACAAACAGTCTTGTATACTCTCGCCAAAACTTTCCAATTCCCGACAATCTGTCCAAATAGTAAAAATCAATTGCAACGAGCGCGCGCGCGAATGCTTTTCAACCTATTTCAATTGCGTGTGTATTTTTAGATTCGATCGAATTGGCCGATTCTCTTTTTCAGTCTACAATTTGATTTGTTTTGTTTTTTTTTTCTTTTCATTGTCCTGGAAGAAAGTGATTTTCATCTACATAATTAATTGTACTACATTCGCATTGTTCAAGAAATCAGGTAGCGAAACTTTTCTAAAATAGCGGGCCCGATAAACGACGTACCAAAAGTATCATAAACAGTTGATAGGATGATAAATGCAGTATATATAGACAACGAGGTTTCAGGCTGAAATTGCGGCATTGGAGGGCTCAAGGTATGCGCTGTCCCAACCGCTTTCAGCTATATATTCGAGCTATCTCTTACACGCTGACGGCGAGTACTTAAATGCAGGACAGTACCACGACCTTTGACCTCGAGACCCCACAGACAGTGTCTTCTCCTCCAGCTTTATTTCTTTATCTCTACCTCGTATATTACTCGGTGAAAAACAAAATCGAGCTGTCTATACAGGCGACGTAAGCAGCCGACCGAACTACAGATTGCAACCTCGGATACGCCGCTACTTCTTTATTGTCCCTATACTTAAGTACTCTATCTCGCCGTTGTCCAAAGATACACGATTCGTCTTACTTTTTATTGCTGAGCGATAGTCAACGAGACGCAATATGTAACACCCAAATCGAGCCAACAATAATCTTCGACCAGAGTCAAGACCTCCTCCTATCCTCGTACCATCAACTCCTATTCACCCAACGATCATAAAAGTCACTAATCCAAATGTCAGCATAGCATCTCGAAGAGTATCCCCAGAGATACAGACTATAGAGGTTAAAGTGGATGAACTAGAAGGGTCAACGGGACGTATGCGTCGACCGGCATCGTCGCATATATGTAGTGCCATCACTCGTCGCATACTGGCCATTTCAGGGGTCCGCTGCTCCAGCAGAATGTCGTACGTTCACACGGACACGCGCCACCACCACCCCTCCGTATTCGAGCATATACCCATGTATATATATATACGCGCGCGCGACTACACATATTGGCACGTAAGGGGTGACCGATGGATATGCTCGCGAACGGTCAATTTGCTCGATGGGTGGGTGGGAGAGTCCGGGGGACTCCTCCACACGAATTATGTGCGAGGACGAAGATGGGGAATCCGATGGGTGGATGCACCCAACTGGCTATACCTGCTAGTAGTCGGCGTGGAATTTCCTCCTGCGGCGACGCTCCGCGAGCTCTGCGCTCTCCTATATACACGTATATATATATATACCGAGTGGATAGAATGCTGGAGCTGGGTCCCGGTTAACTCGATGATAGTTTCGCAGCCCGTGCGGACTACTACGATTTAGTGTACGAGTGCTGGAGATGTCGGGAGAGGGAGCTAATTTGATGGGGGGCGCGGCGCGACCACCCTAAATTAGATTCCTTGATGATGTGAATGCGTGCGCGAACTGGATGATCGAGCTTAATTTGATTAGGCCGCATTGTTTGCGATAGGAGTAACTGGGCGCGATTACCCATACTGCACTACTTTGAATTTCATCTCCGAGCTGTTTATATTTTATTGGACTTTTTTTTTTTATATGAATAATGGGTAAGGATGTCACCCGTTTCAAAGATATGTAGGACAGTTATTTCACTAATGTTGTAGTGCGAATTTCCAGGGTTCGACTATTTTGATTAAACCCAGAACATGTCATAAATTCTGATGAAAATAACATCGAGCCTATACCTGCACGCGAATCGGCACACTACATGCAAACAAAGTGTATTTTGGATGAGTTTAACTCGTCTTTGTACGTACGGGGATTAAATATAAACGTTGTTAATATCAACATTCCTCTAAATTATTTGTACTGCACATCTATAACGATATAACAATAAGTTCGATATAATGTATCAACAAGTATTATTCATTGTTTAAATTAATTAACTAATTGCATTACTCGAGAAGTGCTGTTTCTTTGTTTGCTAAATAAAAACTCTTAGAATTCGTTGCTCCAATAACAAAATATGACGAACTCGATTCTGTGAGGTTGCTCTACATTTGACTAATGAATTGCGATTAAAGAAGAAAAGTACAAATCATTGATTCACGGCAATTAAACGGAATACATCGTCGATACAGCAAAACTCAAGAATGCGACAGTAATATAATCGAGTGTCATTCGGATTTATCCATTATACGCTGGGAAACCGTTACAACGGTCGCATGACATTCCGTATCATGCAAATAAAGACTGTGCATTGTGACACGAGCTCTACATTGCTTCCGCGATTTGTAATGAAAGTTCTACTTTGTAAATGAAGAAAACCGATCGATGGATCTTACGAATCTAAAAATACATCATGTATTACGTTTGCATTCGCAATGAGCATTCGGTTCACCCTTTATCTAACTTTTACTGTAAGTCGCTCTGGCGAACCGATACCGAACGAATGTATTCGATGATTAGATTATTATCGATGCCCAGGCTAATACTACTATACATTTTCATTGTACGGCCAAGTTATTCAAGCCTTGATTCTTTTCTACTTGGACAATCCGAGAAGAAATCTTATTCCTTCTATAAAAAGCTGGAGAATCCGAGAGACGTCGGCCATCGTATGCTCCATGTCTGTGTCCATTGTGTTCGCCGCTATTCCCTTGGAACGAGACGGACGAACGCAAAAGAGAGAGGAAGAGAGTCCTCTGTGATCAATCGGCATTCATGATGGAATTCAACGACGTCGAAGTACGAGTTCACCGAAGGGGACTAAATAAAAATACTTGCAAGATCTAAAAGAAATAAAAGAAAGGAAAAAGGAATAGAATGGGATGTATAAACACTGGAAATGGAGTATTTTTAGGGTAATTCTCAAGTTAACGTGCCTTGATATTACTAAATGGTTCTATACAGACTATTAAATGTACACTGTCATGACTGGTACACAATGTTCATAATAAATTTAAAAAATTATTCTCCTAAATTTTAATTCCACATCATAAACTTGTACACATTGAAGATATATGTCGCAGAAAAAGCTCAGAATCAAGTACTTATTTTAGCGATAGCGCACAACATACTTGAACAATGAGAGTAGATTGCAATCTAAACTAAACTTCCGTGTACTCAAAAACAAAAGAGCACCGAACGTCTCCTTAATTTACCCGAAAGATCGCGTTAAAAAACAATTTACAACTTTCCTCGGGATCCAAACTTTTCCCGACCTCTATACAACAAGTAGAAATTCTCCTTCCACTGTGTGTCTTCCTATACTCGCGGGGCACCATCATCAAAACGAAAACTGTGTGTATACAAGTCCTGCGCACCGCGGTAGGACCAGTGATTGTAGGACTAGGTACAAAGTATATATATATATCATGACGCTTTTAAAAGCATCGGGCGGCACGGAAGGGTAAGAGTCGTTCGTGGAAAAAGGAAAAGGCAAGAAATCTAGGGGACTCTGGCGTGCCGAGCTTTTCGTCCAAGTATGATCAAACTGTGTGTACGAGCGAAAGGATGAAGAGAGAGAGAGAGAGAGTGGAGGGAGAAGCCAACTCGGCCGAGCTGGGCAAACTGACCCAGATAACCTAGTGAATGCTCTCGGTCTTGCGCGCACTAGTTATATATATATACACGTATGTAGGTCCGCGATGCTCCGCGACTCGACTCTGGATGTCCATATAAATCCCGCCCCCTTATATCCTCTATTTCTCCCCACTACGACTTCGTCAAGCCTTCCCACCGCTTCCGCGTGTGCAGTGCAGCAGCACACGAGTCTCTTCCTACGGCCTCTCGCGCAAACTCGAACACCAGCTGCGTAAAAATCCTATATATATCGCCTCGAACCTCGTGCTACGTCGAGTTATCACAGCTGTCTTATAACGGATACAACGTGATTTTACGTATTAAACTGGATCGATTCGATCTCAGATATCTTGAATGAGTTGCTTATTGCGAGGTTATTGGTTCCGAGCTCTGCTTCTCTCTCTCTCTCTCTTTCTCTCTCTCTTGCAAGTTTTAAGAATGACGGTAGATTTTTCGGTAGATGCGCTGAACAATCATGTTTGTTACTGCATTCAATGATACAAGTTGTTATTGTGAAATATTTTTAAGCTCAGCTCGAGATACTGACAAGACTCGTAAAATAAACTATCCTCCGCGTTCCGATGGTTAATGGATATTCCAATATCTTGAAGGTTCTCCAATATATATAATTACAATCATTTCCAGACACAACAAAGGGATGGAGAAAAGGAAGAAGAGCATTTTACGATACAGAACTTGAAAGCTCTTTCGTCGTACTACCCGAATCTTAAATATTTTAAGACTGAAAAATAATCTGCAATCATAATACTTTATTCAAATATTTGTAAATTCTTTGTAATCGCAACATGATCATAAATAATTCGAACGAATTCATTCGATATATTAATTGACGTCACGGTAATTATTATTTCACCGTTTTACGTATCCATATACTGTGTTTGCTCAAAATAAGTTTGTTTTAAGATGCAGTGGGAAGGTTGTGAGGTACTTATCTGAAAAACAAACACGCTGACTAATTAGACCCTGAATATGCAGCCAAACAACAAAAGTGCCCTGTTCAACTATGCGCTATAATCATCTTAGAGAAAAAAAAGAAGGACAATTCGAATGTAAAATAGTATACGGTCAAAGGCTCAAAGAAAAAGACGACTTAGCAAAGTGTAATCCAGCGTTGCATACTGCATAAAAACAGATGCAAACTAAAGAAGGCATACATAACGGGCTCTTCTCTCGTTTTACTGGCAAGAGCGAGAGAGAAAGATAACAAGAGAGAGCGAGAGAGAGAGAGAGAGAGAGAGAGAGAGAGAAAGAACAAAAAAGAGGAAAAAAGACGAATGAAAGTCGACGAAAATTATTTTCGACGTCATATCTCTCTTTTCCTTTACTTCCTTCTTTATTTACCCCTTTTTACTTTATCTATATGTTTTCTTATACTTTCTCATCCTTTTCCCCTTTCCGATAGAATATATTTGTATGAAAAAAATGAAAGTTTTGTGTATAAATATGGATGAGAGAAAATCTAATTTGTATTAATTAATTTAAAGATGTGTTTAAATTTTACGATGACTGGAATTCCGCAGAACTGAAACAATGCCAAACACGATTCTCGTCGGAATGTGCTTAAAAATCCTTACATAAAATGTTATAAAAAAAAATTTATTTGCGATTTGCATAACGAATTCGCCAAAGCGCTTCCTGGAAATATTTCCTCGAATTTAGCTTAAAATGCTGCTTTGGAAACATCGTGAAAACATTTACATGGGTACTTTTTTCCAGCTGTTCTTATGCACGCAAAACTTGTTCCCGCAACAGCAGACACAAAGAATCTCACTTCCGCGGAATAAGTATGGTAAGCTTATATCCCACTAGCTTTTCATGTCGCAGTAAACTTGGCAATAAAGAAAAATTACTGCGCAAGCCAGAAAAGGGAAGGGAAAAAATGCCTTGCGTTGCGGAAATTCAAAAAAAAAGAAAAGAAAAGTAAAGTGGATCGTTACCGATTTCAAGAACAGCTGAACTTTCGGGTCTCCAGGTCTTGGTCCACTTGAATGCTCGGCGACTTAATTGATCCGGGGAAACTCCGGCGCAAAAGGTGAGTAGTATAACGTAATGAGAGAAGAAGAAATTGTGACGTAACTTTGCGATAATGGAAATTTTAAAAGTTAGAATAGGCAATGGAATTTCAAGTCCCCTGATCCCCACGTCGCTGCTCGTCCATGGCACGAGATATAATTGGGTGGAAGAGGTGCCCCGGAATTGGGATTAAAATTAAGAAACTTTTCCACTCGTAACAGAATGAGAATAATAACGATTACAGTTAAGCTGACGTTTAGAGAAATGCGCTTAGGGATAAAATCTTTGACTGTATATGAGAGAATAATAATGATATAGGTACAAATCTATATAAGCAAATAAAAGTATTAAAGAGCGCGTTGAAAGATTTATATAAAATTCTATACCAAGTTGAGCATATACGTACGTACGCATGAAGTAAGGCAGTGCAGTACCGCAGTATGAAATTCTTGGACCTCATGATATTTTATGTCATCTTCTTTTACCGCAACGAAAATCTCCGAAATTCCTACACCCTGGCACATTCCGCATAGTCCAAAGTAATGAAATTTCCTTTTCTCAATGAATATACATATTTATAGACACTTTAATATAAATTCTCCAGCTCTGAATGCCTTTTCAAAAACTACCCATTTCCATTGTTACACACAATATATATATGTGTGTGTCAGAATCACCAAGGCTCGAAATAAGCAACGAATATCCTCACAATTGACCCAAATATACTGCATCGCATCACGCCATTAAGTATTAACGCGCGCCTCAGCCGCAAGAAGGCCTACGATGGCAGAAAGATAAATGACGACGTTGCGTTATACCTGTTAAAACACGCGATAATTATATGTACATATCCATTTGCTCGGTAAGCGGCGCGCGTGTAAATTAGACGTTGTCGAGGGGAGGGGGTGAAAGCTGCAAAACGGCTGATGCGAGGAGCTCGCGTCATTCGCCGCCGCGTCTCGTCTCCTTCCCCGCACGGCTTGGATGAGAGCGCGCGCGCGCCGAGTCACTCGTAATTCGCGGTATCTCGCGCGGGGTAATTAAGAAGCGGAACGAGAAGGTACTTGTTTTTCTTTTTTATTTGCATAACCGAATTGCGCGACTGCATTGGCGATACTGCACGCAGCGATCTTTTTATCTTGTATAAAGTCGTTGGTGTATTACCTTTGTCTCGTTGGTGCGAGTGGAATTAATTTTGAAAGGGCGAAAAGAATTGGAATTGAATTTGATAGTAATTTTTCTACCTTTGCGGTGCAAATGAGACGCGCGAATATTTCGTTTTTTATTTTCCCCCGCATAATTTACATGCAAGCGCGCTATTATTACGCGTCGAGGGTCGGCGATTCTCTGCACTCTGACGCCATTGCGGTAGTTTTCAAACAGCTCTGTATCCATTTTAAATTTTCGTATTGCAAGTCGGTGACAAAGTCGCCCGTGTAACTAGGCCGTATTAAACTGTACGACTCGACGATGCGTGTAAAAATATACGTTCAACTTAAATTTTGTGTGATGTTTTCAAATTCATCATGACACAAAACTGATTGATCATTGCCAGTTCTCCTTACTAAGAGAGGAAGCTTTGTAACGGTGAGAAATTTTTTTTTCCGAAAATGCTTAAAAACATTTTTAAAGACTTTTGGAACAAAAATTTATTAAGTAGTTCGGAGAAAAATTATTTTCGTGTCTGTGTGGATGTGTATGTATACCTCTGTATCTCGAGAACTCGTGTATTTTGTCGCATTAAGTCTGAAAAATAAATTTTAACATTCGTTGATTCTCGTTTGTTTTATTTCAAAAAATTACTTTTTGATTTTTAGTTTTTTAACATTTTTGTTAAGGTAAGTTTAATGTTTAATAAACTTATAATATGCGTTTAAAAGAGCCTTAAATTACCTACAATTTCAAGTATTATTTTTTTTAAATTGCTCACGTCGTTCTTTTATTATTTCGAAAAATGTCATTTTTTCAAACTATGGTTATAATTTCAGAATTTCTTTATTAATTATTGTCAAATTTTACTCAATTTTATACATTATTGTTAGCATGAATCTTTTACATTTTCCGGAATTAATATTTTTATATTTTTTGAGAAATTAATAATAGTATTATGAAAAAAATCGGATTTCTATCCGATTCAATAACGGGTATAAAACTGTTCAAATATTTTCAAAATATGTAAATAGTATTTTTTTTTCTTTGAGAACTGTATATTTTTCATAAACATTTGGTTAATAAGTTTTGAAGATATTTCAATTTTTCTGATTTTTAAGATTTTTTAAAATATTTATATTTCAATAATGATTT
>UELU01142204.1:30312-43502 GCA_900490025.1 Megastigmus dorsalis
TTGATGGAATTTGATGTTTAACATCTCATTTTATTTGCATTTTCAAATACTTTTAAAATGTAATTTATTAAATTATAATATTTAAATATTTGGTGAATGAAATTTGTTTAAAAATTTTAGGTTATAATTGAAGATTTTTATATTTTTGCATATAATTGAAAATATGGATTGATTATATTAGATAGATTTATTTTCAAAAAATTTCTCTACATTTGGTTAATAAGTTTTAAAGCTATTTCAATTTTTCTGATTTTTAAGATTTATAAATTATATAATAAACCTATACTAGAACAAAACATTAAGTTAGAGGAAGCTAAGTGCCAATGAATTGGCAGCGGTTTTCCTATTTAAAACGGACGGTCACGTTTCGAACGTGTGACCTACTAATTAAGATCTTCAATCAATTATTTCAGGAATTTCCCTTAGCAAGTAATAAAGCATTAATTACATGTTTTCTCTATTTCATCTTATTTTATAGCTATATAGTTCATTACGTCACAATTTAGAGATATCTTTAATTACTAGAATTACAAGATATCATAAAATACAATATTAAGTTTTTATTTAATTATTTTATAATACACCTTTTAATCGATATTGCTCTTGTGATATAAAGTTGAATCTTGAAAGGATTAATAAAATTATGAAATTACAAAAAATTTGTAACCTTGCCGTATTTTATGAAATCTTGCGATTCCTGCAATCAAAGATATCTCAAAATTGCGACGCAATATGTTTATTCCGAGGTAGGATTTGGATTCAGTACGTCAAAATACACAAGAATAGCTTAATCAGATATCAGGTACAGGATACTTTTCTAAATTTGTGTATCGTCGTTCAGAAAGAATCGAGATATCACAGAAACTCATAAGGTGAAAAACAATGATTACTTCCCGAGTTTCGCATACCTTATAGGCACCGCACGAGATTGGATTCTATATTCTCGTCGTCGCGCAAACTTGAATCCCGGTCGGCTTCATTCAACCCTCTTTTTCACTCCAACCCAACTCCTCCATACATATAGACAGCTCGAGCGAGCTTCATATTCATGTGTGAAAGTATATTTCGTGCGGCCGCGCGCACACCCTGAATATTCAGTTGGCGCGGGAGCGGCAGTGGCGTCGCGCGGCTAGTACTAATCTTTCGTTTGATTGCATGTATGAATTCCCCGGTTTATATTAAAACTTTGGGGGTGTATAAGGGAGAGCGAGCGAGGGACAGATGGTACGGCGCTTCTGCGCGGCCAAAGCGGAGATGTAAATGGAGCCGCTCGCTTCAGCCTCCCTCTCTCTCTTTCTCTCCTCAAAACCAACAGACCTCCTTTTTCACTTGCCACGAGGAGGTAGTGCCGGGCATAGAGAATCGTCGGCGTATATATCGAGGCTCGCGCGTTGTATACAAATATAAGAGGAAAAGGAGTATAGCAGCCGAGCGCGCGGGAGAGCCACGGAAGAATGCGGTTAATTAAAAATTGTTGAAACTTTTTTTTTTTTTTTTGGCCTGGCCGTATATACGTATAGGAGAGCCTCGAGCGCTTGCGCCTCATTTCTGTTTTGAGTTTCCGCAATACTCGACACGAGCTCCTACTGCAAGTGGAACTTCTTTGGGCAAGTGTATAACGCGCGCCAACTCGCGGTTCAACCTGACGGAACATAGACATAGGATGCCGCTGGATTCCGCTGGAGAGTCTAGTTCCCCCGGAACTTAGTTTATGAACAAAAACACGAAGAAATTAATTAGTGTAACTTTTATATGAACTGGTCGGCGCCCCAAAGAGTTGCTACTCGTGAATTTTGTGTATACGCGCGCGGCAAGTTTTTATTGCGGAAATCTTTGGATTTCCGATGTAAATATATACCTTCAATTTCGTTTGGTCAAGCCACAAAATTGCAGGGGAATATTTTTCATTTTTGCTTGATTTGCTTAAAAAACATAAGAAACATTCGAGATAATAACTTTGCAACACTTGTGGATCTGTTTCAACGAGAAATTATTCATCAGCTTGAATATGAAAAGTTGGGGAGTGTCGTGTGACGAGGGCTTTCGAATTCGCGCCACATATTTTACGGAAAAGTTTCCTTACACTATGGCCATCGCAAAATCTCGTGTACCGCGCGCGCAAACGGGCTAATCTATAAACTTTATTCCCATCGTTTATTTTCGTTCGAGAAGCGTACATTTCTGCCTCGCTCCGTTGATATTCAAATATATTTCTCAAATATTCAGCAGCTGTCAAAATCAAAAAGTATCACAAAAATCCTTGGCATCGCACCGTCGCAAAGCCGCGCACATTTAAAGCGCCACTCGTGATTTCATTTATATATCCTCGAATAAGGCATCCCATTAGGGCGAAATCAAAGAATCAATTCGGTGTAGAGCTCGGGGAAGAGAGTATACCTGGGTGTAGGAGGCGGAGTTCACCTCGTCAGCAGCTCCCTTTTGTCCTCTCTTTGCCCGCTTCGTATTATGTATGCTATATATAGACGCGAATATATACGTATAGGGACCGCTTGACGGTATAGCCGTCAACGTCAAGAGCCATTTGAATTTCGCGGATTTAAATGCGCGGCCACGAGACGATTGCCAGACTCCCTCCCTCTCTCTCTCTCTCTCTCTGCCCGCTCCGTTTCGCTGGCATATAGAACACCGAAGAGAGAAAGAGAGAGAAATGAAGAGGATGAAGGCGGGTAGAGAGCCCGGGTCTCGAAATGAAATGTATCAGATTTGATTAGAATATCTCCTTTTCTATGAATCCGAGATTCGGCGCGGACGCGAGTGCGCCGAAATTGCGAGCCCCCCTCCGGCGAAAGATCGCGGCGATATTACAATCGGTGGAGTGGAGGGAGTGCTTTTAACATTTTATTCATAAATCGACTCGCGTATCTAAACCTACTTTTCGCGTTCGACAGATGGTAGGTCCAAGGATAAAGGAGAATGCGCATATTAAAATGAATGCTGACATATTTCGTATCGATACGATCAAATGGAAAACACTTGTATAACAGTAGTCTACAACGATATAAAGCGAGTAAGGTATATTACTTAGATAGTTTTTACTATTTCAATTAATGTCTTTCCTTTATTGGCCCGCAATTTGAATACATCTTACATATTTATGGATGCATGCAATATGAATGTACATTTTCATGTATAGACTGGAAACTAACAAAGCTACGACGATTTAAATAATAAAACTGTTCGGTGGATTGTAAATGCAGAACTGCCTCGACGAAACATTTTTCCTATTAATTCTTTTCCCGAGCAATTATGCGCACGTAAGTCGGCACAATCGATAAATATTTATGCACAAATCTATCCCTATACTCAGCTTTTGCACGTAAACCTCCACGTGCCGCGTTCAAATCGACAAAAACTGGTCCGTATGTCAGCTTACGGCGGTTGCGTCACATTAGTTGGCGCATCACGCGCGCGCGAGTTGAAAAAAAGAAGCGAACCAAAATAAATACGAAAAAAGCACGAAGAGATTCTCAGATGCAGGTGTATTGTGGAAAGATTGAAAGCGGGATCCGCGGCTGCGCTGCTGGCGAGGCAAAAGGAAATGGAAAGAATGCGAGAAGAGAGAGGGAGAGAGAGAAAGAGAGATTAGCTCTTTGCTGTGGTACACGATTTAATCTCTGCGCTAGCCGCGGGCTTCTCAAAATCATGGCCTTTGCGCTAAACCCCTTCATCCCGACGCCGCCGCCGCCGCCGCCGCGCCGTATGTATGCATTCTCGCGGGCCTCTCGACTTCCTGATGCGGTACACTGCACTCTCTCTCTCTCTCAACAAAACTTTGACTCTTTCGTTCCATCTCTCTCGCTTTATTTTTTTTCCTTCTCTCTTTTGCAAGTCTTGGCACGCCTGCCAAAGAATGTAAATCGCGTTGCCCTTCGACCTCGGGGAATACAATAATTTCTGGCTCGAGCTTATACTATTCTTTTTTCTTCTCTTTCTCTCTCTCTCTCCCTCTCGTCACACATGTGCGACTTATTTTCCATTTCCAGAGGAGGAAAAGAGGGAAGCATACGCCGACTCTCCCGCGCGCATTGTTAGGATATACGTTCGCGAAGGGGACGTGGATGAACGTGCCAAAAACTTGCTCTAAGTGAGACTGTATGGCTGTTCGTTCTTTTTTTCCCTTTTTTTTTTCTTTAGTTTCACCGGGTAATGACGTGGATCCGTGACGTTCCTTTGTGCACTTTCGCCTATAGAAAAAAAAAAGGTAATAGCGATGAAGTTAAAGTTTTGCATTGAGTAAATGAAATTTAGACGGATTTCGCTTTGATACGGCGTAAAAATCGATAACGAACGATGACGCGAGAAATTTATTCGCTCTCAGAAGATATGTACACACAGAAGCGTCGAGCATTACTCTTATTTCGTATATATCCCCGTGTCACCTCAGCATATACAATATACAAATCGCTAACACCATCAGAACTTGGCAAACTCGTATTCCCGCCGACTCGCGCTCGTCTCTCGTCTCGACCTCACAATAATGCGCCACTACCTCTCTCGAAACTCCCTTTTCTACTTAGCAAAAACGAATCTCGCGAGTTTGGGAGCGACAAAGAAAGTCTCCACTCTGCGTCGACTCTCTCACTCTCGAAAAAAAAAAAAATAGAGGAGAACTCGATGGGCAAACATGCGAAAAGTTCCACGTGATACGCATATTCTCCAGGGAACAAAAAAAAAAAGAAGTCTTGCCTAAAACGGTACACAGCGATGAATCCGCGTCCCTATATATAGGGAAAAAAAACAAAAAGAAAGAACAGTAAGAGGCCGTGCAGGTTTTAATGAAAAATGAGTTGGAAAGTTTACAGAACCCTTTGCGCGCCTTTAGCTTTCCGCGGGATGAAGGCCCGAGCCGCATCATCCGTAAGTTTACCCTGTCATCGTAAGGCACTACACAAATTGCGGCCTATGTATACTATAGAGGTTGCGTGCGAATGTGTGTGTGTGTGTGTGTGTATAGACGTAGCTGGCAATGGGGTCGAGAGCACAAAGGAGCTTAATAAAGGAAGCACTTTTATATTTTCGGCAGTCGAGAGCTTCGGACTCGCTAGACCTGCGCACACTAAACAATGCGTTGTTATATATGAGATTCGGCGATTCAGTCGGCATTCGCGCAATGAATAAGAGTAATTAGTGCCGTTCCTCGCGGATAATTTCCCGCTTTTGACCAACTTTCCCCCGTCCCCCCTCTCGACACTACTGCCTCGTTGCACTAGGTGGGCAATATAGGTATATAGCGACACCGCTCCTCCCCTCGCGACTAATTTTTGCGAATTGTTGTCAACTTTGACGCGTAAATTAGCGTGATTCTTAGACACTGATTTCGAATGCGTTGCAGTTTCGAGTGATTATATTGTCTATTGATTCGCGTAGATGGGGGAAAAAAAATTAAATTAAATTAAGTTTCGATGTTATACTTTTACTGCACAGTCGACCGTCCTGAATGCGGCAACAAGAATTTCATAATTCTCAATCGTGATATATTTGAATAGGGATATCCGTGAACGAATCATGTTTTTTCGTATAAGTATGTCTCATAATGAAGTAGAAAGTTCTTTTAGTTTTATATAGGAAATACCAACTGCAATGCTTAATTTATATAATTGTTAAAATACGACAATGGAAAATTTAAGACATGGCAAAGCCCATGATTCTCTTACGGGAACCTGATTTGAGATTTTGCATCGCTTCCTTTTATTTCATATTCTAATGATTTTTAGAGAATGTGCAAAGATGCCTAGAATTATATTTCAATTGATTAGGCTTCCTGAATGTTTAATTTAAAAAGCTTTAACAATGTCTTTTACTTAACTATTAATAAACGTTTTTAATCCAATAACTATTATAATGGTCTGTTCAATTTTAATTGATACATTTAAGATGAATTATAATAAACAATGAGTTAATTTCGCCCAATGACTCATGCTAAGTATACGTCATTGTTTTCTTAAGCATATATTGGAATTCATCTAATTATAGAGACAAAAGGGCGACGTTAATTTAAATACGGTTAAAATAAGATAAAATAAGCTTAGCTCGAGATTAAAGGAACAAAAGTTTTCTGTAAATGACGATAAGAGAAAAGCGGAAGGAAGGGAAAGGATGCAAACTTCGGTGTACTTTTGATCTAGGAATTTAGATATAACAAAGTACGGCAAAATCTTTATTTCCGCTGTAAATGCAAATTTCATTCAATTACTTAAATTATATCCTTTCAAAGTCCTTAAGCGTTTAATTTGACAACTAGAATACTATCCCGTATTTTTGACAAAATTCAATAAAAATAATAGTAAGAAAATTTGATTCTAAATCTAATAAGAATCCAAAAAAATTGCGCGTTACGAAACAAGACATCGGTATTAGCGTAAGCAAATATGAACTATTTCAGCATTGCCCCAACATCAGTCGAATAAAAGTCCACACGTGCAAAATAAATTAATACTTCCTTCATAACAGCTGTGCATAAACTCCTTTCCAAATTGCAACATCTCCCAGCGCACCGAAAACGCTATGCGCATCGATAAATCGCCGTGCTAGCCCTGGGTAATGCGCTTGGAGAAATTCCCGTAATTAAACGCCCGCTTACCGGAAAAGATGGTGCGTCAAACATTATTTATTCGGCGCGCTCCCATCACTCGTCGCTGTTTTATTATCCGCAAATGTTTATTAGACGCAAACTTTCACGCGCCGCGTATATATCCACTGTGGCAACGCTGGCAAAATCTGCTACACCGCGTTACCGACCCATGCGGCATCAATCACGAGCGCGGCTCTGCGTGTGTAACCATTTCTGACGCAATATCTCCTCAGCGCTTGGCCTCCTTAAAACAATACCAGTGTGCATATATATATATATATACCTCGTCCGTCAGCGTATATGTATCATCGCGCGGCTCTCGGACGCGATACGTCACACATGATGCGCGGCCCGAGCTGAAATTACCTCGTGGAAAAGTGGAGGATGAATCGCGGTCTGAACTTCCGCCCCACCAAGGATGCTATATAGCCTATAGTATTTTTCCGGGATAAACGCGTATCCTAATCAGTCCTAACCTATCCCATATATAATTCTGACGTATAAAGAGGCGTCTGCGGGTTACTCGTGAGCGATCACCGATTTCTCATGCTTATTATACGTGCTCGAAGTTTGATCGAAGAGAAATTTACTCAATCGCATATCATAATTGACTTTGCTGGCAGGTATTCAAAAAAATAAGGAAAAATTTCGTGCTTCTAATGCAGCAAGTTGAATAAAAAAAAAGTTACATTTTAAAGCGGGTAAAACAAAATTCCTACACCAAATGTTTATTATCTACACGTGCATATAATACAGTCACGAGTAAACGTGCAACGCCAGCCATAACTAATAGGAACTAAAGTGCAGATTGCAAACACCCAGCACCTGTCCGTAATAAATCGCTTCAAAAACACACCCACACTGCACAAGGGAGGAGAACACCTAATATAAACCAAGCCGCAGGTAAAAAATTCAGACATGAAGGAGCCGCGGCCGACCAGCACCGGTACACACGCCGCCTAAGAAACCTAAGGTCTTTTTGCGAAGCTTAGAGGTAAAAAAGAAAAAGAAGCAGCAGCAGTAGCAGCGGTGCATGCTGCACAGACTGTAAGTCCTTTAGGGTCACTTGGCCTCGAGTGGGCCACCTCGTAAAGAGCCTATACACGTACGCGGTATACTAGCCGAGACACGAACTATATATACACATACGCTATATACAGCCCCTGGTGCACGATGTAAGTGGTCGACACTGGCTAACGTGTATCGCTGCGCTCGAGGGAAAGAGAGAGAGAGAGAGAGAGAGAGAGAGAGAGAGAGAAGCGGTCCAAGTGCCCCTCGTGCGTATTGTCCTTTCTTTATATTCCCGTTGTGTTTCTGTATATATGTATATATATACGTGTACCTCGCTTTGCTCGAATCGCTCAAACGGCGACCACTCGGACCTCTCTCTCTCTCTCCTTTCTGCAGCAGAGACTTTTCGAATTGCGCGTCACGTAGTCTCGAGAGAGAGAGAGAGAGAGAGACAGAGACAAACTGAGAAAGAGAAAACGTGGACAAAGGGGGCAATACCGAAAATTATTTAATTACGAGAGATGAGATAACCTTATATATCTACCCTCGCGACAATCGAGTATATACGGTTTCGGTGCTAATTTAGCTGGCCGCTTTTGAGGAAAATGCTTGGTATGCGGATAGCCATGTCGTGCTATAGAATGAAAAATTGAAAATTGAATAGCTATTTTGTTCAGGGGCTATTTTGATTCGATAGTGTATAGGAAGTTTGTTATGGTACGGAAAGCGTGAAAAATTGTTTCATTTAATATAGTACTGCGAGGTATCTTTACTGAGTAAAAGCTAAATATAAGCCAGAAAGAATAATAATATCGATTTAACTGCTAAATTTTAGCATCGGTTCATCGTCTTATCTTTCATTAAAACAACTTTTACTTAGGACAAGTACTGAGTCGTTTGTTTTTTTTTTACGAGGAGGACCATTCAATAGATAACTCACTTAAATACTCCTCTTCCTTTTTTTTCGAAACACTAGTGGCCTACTCTTTTTTTTCACCGGGATAATGTAACATCAGCACAAGCAAACAAATATAACCCATAACAATCTGTATACCCTTAAGCTCAATAAGAGTTTGCCCGAGTGCTAACGCAAATCCCCACTACTGTTGCCGATCAAACAAGATTTTTCTTTGTCGCGCAGGGGAACTGCCGAGTCGTCCATAAGTAAGCAGAACGTAAGGGAGGCCAGAGATAAATAGCGCAAGATAGCCACGAGAAAAAGTGTATATATACAGAGGCGGAATCACGACAACCGCCAACACAAGTGGAGCAGACCTCTGATAGATTGGCCCTCGGAAATCGCAGCTACGGATTCACTCATTTTTCCGTATATACGTGTACAAGACGGTATAGCGGATGGCGCACACGTCAAGGATATCGTGTATATATATGTACATCCTCGCACTACGATAATTAGTCGTCATCGTATCGATCCACTGGTCATCGATCACAGCTGCAAGCAGCAGCTCCATCAACTAACCGGGGGGGCTTCGCTACCTCGCCCATTTCCGGCTCGGTCTGACTCGATACTGACTTATCTACTTAGAGCAAGAGAGGGAGAGAGAGCGTATATAGCAGCAGCCGGCTGAGCAGTGAGAGATTAAGGTCTCGATTGGTGTTTGCACGGATCTTCTGCGCGCTGCCCTGGAATTGATTTACCTGCACGGATATGTAACCGTTATATATATATATATGTATGTATGGGGGGGTACGCGATTTCTTGGCCGATTGGCTTCGTCAATATTTGTTGCGCTAGGCGTCTCGAGCTCGCGATTCTTTACTTATATATATAGGTAGGCGAAGATTTTCTTCGATCAGCAGTTTTTCTTCTAGTATGCGAGAAGTCCAGATATAGCCTTGAGAAGATTTGTCGCGAAGAATATCTCGTGCCATTCTGTTTACTCCGAATTATGCCTTTTATCGAGAAGTCATTTGATGAGAAGATTCGACAATCAAAATTATCATACACGAAGAGTATAAAAAAACATCTTTATAATTTCTCCAAGAGATTAAAGCATTAAGAATAAACGCCCAATCGCCAAAACTCTTCCGGCCGCTTCCGATCTTTATGCACAACAGTATATTTATCCGTTCGCCGAAGTCAACACCAGTTATTCCGGTAATCTCGGATCCCCCTTTTCGCGAACCCGATCCCAAAGGCTCTTCCCTCAGCTTTAAATTACAAACAAAAGAAAGAATAATAATCCCAAACTCCTCCCGTTCGCTGTCGAATGTCTCACACGTCCGGCTTCCCCCGCAAGGGATACTATAACAAAACACAAAGTTTCGACAGAGGCGTGGATTATTAGCTGTGTGTGTGTGTGTGCATAAGCCATAATACACATCCGAGAATTGGTAAAAGGCCCGGCAGTCACGTGGAAAAGACAGCAGTAGTCGAGAGCGCGTTTATATACCGCAAAGGCAGAAGAAAGAGGGTGGGAGTGGAAGTGGGGGGCGGAGGTCTATAGGTGGCGGGGCACAATGAGGAGACGGATAAAGAGAGGAAGATCAGTCTCCCTCCCTCACCTCTCATCTGCATCGGACGGCGGCGCGGCTTGGCTCGCGTCGCACTCTAATATTTCAAGGGAGGCGTCAGGAACAAGTCGACCGACCTGCTCTATATAAACTCGCGGCCGCACTACACACACACACAGACACAGACTCGAGGTATAGAGGCGCGCCCTGCCCTTTTCCAAAGCTCTTTATCTGACGTTGTATATAGACCATCTTACACTCTCGCTGCTGCCTCTAGAACTGCATTTATTCTTCTTTTCTTTTTTCTTTTTTACGTGCTTACGATATTTTTTGTGTTTCTTTTTTTTTTTCGGAAATTGTACCGGTAATGTTATACTCGATGAATTATTATGCGATTTTTATTGGTAACAATTGCATTAATAAAATATTATTTTTAATGCACGAGTTATGCGAGCGTAATTAACGATGACAATAAAATCATCAAATACTTTTGAAAATATAAATATAATAGCGCACATTTGTATTTGCGATATAAATTATTTTACGATTAGCGCAGCTTATTATATATATGTTGTGTATATGAAGTTAATGCGTTTGAAATCAAAATATAATTTGATATTTTATTCGTCTTGAAATAATATTATTTTATGATTTCGTTGAAAATTTTAATCGTTTTTATCGCGCTCTTCATAACATTATCCTGTCGTATGCAAGGAATCATTCGCGGAAAAATATGTTCGTAAGATTTACTGCTGCAGCGTTCAAAAACCGAATTATAGAGGTCAGTCATGTATCGTACAATGCACGATATCTATCTCAATAGTACGGAAACAATATGGATATCCGAGACCAAAGAAGAAGTACTGTCGCAATAATCCTCTGTTTGAACGCGTGGGGTAATGTGATTTTCACCGGAGCATCAGCTCGTCGCGGGTAATCCAGCGCATAGAATCTATCGAGTCCCTTTGGCTCCCGCAGGCCCCAAGACACTGTACACACACACACACACATTATTGCCCTTCTTCCTCCACCTCGTTCGCCGCAAACAACCGAGAAGTGCACTTACATCCGCAAGCTAATAATATACGGGATACACGACTGCACGAGGTTAACACAAACAAAAAGAGCGAAGCTGCAACAATCGAGTCCTTCTCTAACGGAAAAATATATGCGAATTACGATCGCGGTTTTTGTATTATTTGCCGCGGGATAATACGTCGAATTTGTGGAAAAGAGAAAGGAAGAGAGTATATAGTGAGAGTCACGCCGTGACGAGAGGCTGATGAGAAGCGCTGCAGGGAATATACACAGAGCCTATTATTTCCTCTTCTCGCTCCGGTTTTCGTTTGTTGTATTATTTCCTCTCTCTCTCTCTCTCTCTCTCTCTCTCTCTCGCGACGTTTGTTACGTTTTAGATGCTGATATATTAGCCCCGGCGCGATGATTAAAATAGCAGCGCGCGCAGCTATACAGCTTAGCTCTTTGTTGCTGCTTCGCGTGTATAAATAGTGTATTTTTTAACGGCTCATCAATGAATTTTAATTCGCGCGGCCGTCCCTATATAATGCGATGATGATATTCGCGCGTTCCTTTTTTTTGAATGCGTTAAATTCTATAGTTGACCGCGCGAGTATTTTTCTGGAAATTACGTTTAGTAGTGCTTGTGCGTTTTTTTTTTCTTTTAGCGCGAGTATACAACTACTTTAGAGAAAAGTCGGTAGACAAGAAAGTTTATCGGACGGAAAAGTCATTAAAGGTCGCGGATTTAATCGTAAAGGCAAACTCGTATATCATTAAGAAAACAGGGAGATACGAGCTATTTTCTTAGATATATATAAAAGCCGCGGAGCGTAGTTCGGGCCCAACACTGCACAAAGCAGCACAAAAGATTATCGGTCGATAAAAAATTGTTTTTTATCTCCCGAGTGCTTAAAGCTCCGTCGTCGTGAGTCAATTTTCATGACCGCTTGCGCTCGCCTGTGTCTCTCCCACGCAGAGAGACTCAGCGGTCATAAAAGCTCGCGGCTGCCGCGCGTCGTAAAGAGCCTCCGCGACTAAAGACTACTATAGCGGGCCGAAGAAAGACGTGCGCGGCTATGTGTGTGTGTGTGTGTGCAGCGACGGAGGCGCGTGTTTCGAAGGTGGGGAAAGAGCCATTTCGGAAAATTTCAATTGTGCTCGCAAAGCACTTGGACGGTCCAAAAAATCTATGAAGAGAAAGAGACTTCACTTATTCACCGCTGCAACGGCCAGAGACTATATATATATATATGTATGTGTATATGGAGTGGACGAGTGGAGCCGGGAACAAAATTTAGGTAAATGGCACGCGAGCTGCGCGCATTCCAAAATAGACCGTTAAAACTGCACTTTACATTCTTGTCCTATACTCCCCCCCTCCCCCCCTTTTTTCGACGCCTTCTTTTGCTCGCGCGACCCGCTTCTCTCTTCTACTACCTTTTACGTGGAATCTTGTATATGTACACGTGAAAAGAATTTTTAGTTTAATGTCAGTCGGTATGCATAATGTTTTGAGTTTGGCCAAAGGTGGATAAGCAACTGCTGAAGATAATTTAGGGTTGATATACGCGTTACATTAATTATATCTACTGATCTTTACTCATTTCATTATCTACTAATCATATAACGATATGGGTCGTACGCGCTTTAAATTGACACCTTACTCTAATTACCCAAGCATCGCTAATAAACAATGAACTGTTATTCAACTAAACGTTCCTCGCGAACCTCGCAACACATCCATCGATTGCATATCAGTATTCCCCACTAGCGGCTTTGTCTCTCGGTTATAAAAATTCAATTCTCCATTACCCGGCGAACGGGGGATTCTATGCGCGTAGTCTATACAGACAAAAGAGAGGCAAACTCAGTTTGAAATGCTAATCTCTCTCGCCAAAGCTCGGAGGCCCACTTCAAAGACGGGGGCTCGCACAGCGAATTTCCTCGAGTCATTCGAAAGAAAAAAAAAAACGAGAAAATCCCCCCGGCTCTCAAAATATAGAAGGAGCGCGAAGGGCGAGTAGACTGCTCGAGTGCCGTGAAGAGGAGAGCAGTTGCAGCGGCGGCGGCGGCAGAACCTCCCCCCCCCCCC
>UELU01142204.1:43522-74555 GCA_900490025.1 Megastigmus dorsalis
CCCCCCCAGAGCTCACGCTTAATTGGCCGAAGATTAAAGGCTCGGCGACTTAAAAGTTAATCTCGCCAATCCAAATGGAAGACAGGAGCGCCCTGCGAAACTGCTCGCATATAAACGCGGCCGAGTAGACGAGCGCGGCGCCTGGCAAATTTTCCCCGGCCAGAGGAGATAAACATGAAGTGTAATTTTCCAGTCTCTCGCTTATTCTCTCTCTCTCTCTCTCTCCCTCTTTGCACGGATTTCCCTGTGTCTTGTCGCGTCGGATGCAGCAGCAGCAGCGGCAGCGGCAACGTCGTCGCATCGTCGTATATAGAGGGATAGGAGGCAGAAGGAGGCAGGGGTTAAGTGTGTCTCGCCGTCGAGCGCTAGAGAGAGTGAGAGAGAGAGAGAAAGGGAGAGCGCCTCTTGTGTGGAGGGCCACGGATTTTAACGCCCGCCGGCAATCCAGGGCCCGAGCTGCTCTATTTTTCAACGGGTTTACACGCCTCCTTCTCTCTCGCTCTCTTACTCTCTTTTCTCGTACAGTGGATGCAGAGAGAGAGAGAGAGAGAGAGAGAGGAGGGGCATCGCATAACAGAAGTGAATAACAGTCGCGGGAATGAGACACTGGAGAATAGCAGGGAAAGATGGAATGGTCGAGGATTGTAAAGAGGTAAATGGGGGAAAAAAAAAGTGGATATATGGAGCGCGACGCGCAGCGGATGATGATGATGATAAAGCGCTGGCACACTGTCCAAGTCTTCGCGTTCTTTTTTGCGTTTCTTATAGTTCTATTCCTTTTTTGTTAGCGTGTTGATGAAATTTCGCTGCGCGATATGTCCTTTTTTTTGTGTAGTATACGAGATCCTAGAGTGATGGGTTGTTACCGTCTATATAGCAATTTCAGTCTGCACGTATTTCATTAAATTTCTTTGACAATAGGATTGTAAAGTATTATTTACTTAAACTTTAATGATTATTGTGAGCGGGGCACTTGTCCTGTAGCATTTCCTCATCGTTAATAAATTAATTAAAATCTTTCATTATTTACATTTCGTTTGCTGAAAGAAATTATTATTCGTTCGTCAACGTTTTTTTTATATATATATAGAGATGAACGCATCATCGTAGATTCTCATATACTTTTGAACAATATATACAAAGAAAGAAAAATCTTGTCTCACTCCCCGCTGTGTGCGACAAGAAAATAACGACCACGTTTCTCTACGTGTATACACCGGTATAATTTTAAATGTGCATGAGAAATGAAAAAATTAATAGAATGTCACTTCCTTAATTATTTTGCTTGGTAAGAATTTTCTCTATGTATTTTTACGCGTAGGTATGAAAATAAAATAAGACAGTATAAACTGGTCTAAGCACCTTAGTTTGCTTCACAAATTTTAATTAAATTTCTTCATTTTCCTTCCCTGTCGTTATGTTTAATTTTAGCCTCAATTTTCCGTATAGCTGGAATTAAATCACGAAACGGTATATTATAAATCTTCGCATAAAAATAAGTGCATTATACGGTATACCATAAAATAAGTTTATACCGGTTAAACAAAGATTTATACACCGATTGGCATAAGTACTTCCCATAACGCATCATTTTTACATATCCACAGTCCGATATTTCCGTAATGCAAACATAGGTGTTACGACGCATGCCAACAAGCTTAAAGAAATCCCTGCTTCTAAAATGCGATGTATACACGTGTATACCGAGACGCTGGACAACGACTTAACTACTCTCGGCTCAGATGACAAGATTTAGTCCGCCAGTGTGACAGACGGAATTCCGAAGTATACGCGCGAAGAACTGCGCACTACCGTAGACAATCGTGCATCATATATATATATGTATACACAAGGCGGATGGGAGAATTAAGCTCGGTGCAGTTGCGATTCAACATCGGCGTCCGGACTTATAGCCGTTCAAAGGATTGCAAATGGTCCTACGCGTCGCGAATATCTATAACGTCTATTCGCATATATAATCGCAATTATTGACGATTGTTTGACGGACTGCAATTAGAGGACTTTTGTTCGTTTCGGTCGGGGAAGCAAGTTATTCACAATAATACAAGACGTTCAATATATAGGCAACACGAAATATTTTATCGATCCGTGTTTAGTTTTTGTCTACAAGATATAGTAGATGAAAAATGTCTTGATTAACAAGCACAAAAGTTGTATACGTATAATTAATGCAAGAGAGCGAGATGACCTTTATTCTTTTAGAGAAAGTATATAAGCCTTTGATCTATTCAAAAATTCATTTGAAGCTCGTTACACGAAAACAAGATTTCTTTTTGCAAATCTTATAAACTTGCACGTTTCTCTCGAGAAAGAAAGAAAGAGAGAGAGCTCGCGGAGTACGAAGAAAGGAAAGTGCGCGAAAAAGAGCAGAGACAAAGGAAAAACAAGAGAGAAGAAGACGAGAGCCAGAGAGAAAGAGACAAGAAAATAAAGAGATGGCAAAAGGGCGAGAAAATATAAGAGTCGCGCGCGCAAGAGAGAGAGAGAGAGAGAGAGAGATCGAGAGTTTGAGCACGTAATTCTCAGGAGTCAAGCACTGGTTCGTTTGCCTAACAATGACGCGCGCGGTCGCGAGTCCAACCTCCGCGGCGCGTAAAATAACTCAGTTGCGCGCGTGTCTACATACACAGAGAGAATCGTGTCTCTCGTGGGCAAAGGCCCTGGCATACGTCGCACAAGTAAGCCTCGCGGGGTTAACGCCAAATGAATGACTGCCGCGCGACCAACTTGTCTATATAATATTTTCCTCCTCCCCATTTCTTTTTTGTTCCCCCCCTACATTTTGCTCGGTTAATTTCCGCTTCCCCTTTCTCTAGCATTCATACGCGTGCAGTTTCCCCTTTTGGGTCGCCTGGTTCTCTTTTTTTTTTTAGCGTGTTTGCTCAGGCGTTTCTCGTCCTTTAAGCCCGCGCGAGCGCACACACACACACACACACACACACGCACGACTCGCGCGCGGATTAATGAAGCCTTCCGCTTTGAAGTTTTCAATTTTCCGCTGCTTTTTCTTTGCGTATTATCGAAACAAAGGGCTGTTTGGGATACGGCGAGGGGGTATGGTACATAGTCTTCAAACGGCGTGCTATGCAGCGGCAGTAGCAGTGTTGCGATTTCGCGGTGCGGCATTCTGGCCGATGAAGAATGAAACGTTCTGCTAATTAATATTACCGATAACCGGGCCTTTTAAGAGTTTCTAAAACTTTCGATTTAATGCTAATGCCATATTGGATGGATATATATATATATGTATGTATAGATATTTTTAGTTGGGTTTTGGTCTTGTGCTGCTGCTGCTATAGCAAGTTTCAGAGCGGATGTAACTTTACCGATATCGGGGAATATTTTTAATGCTTTTTGTACGAATAGTCCAAGTACTCATTTCATTTATAATGACGTATAGTGTCTTTGTGCCAATTCACACATTGTATATTGATTTATGCTCCGTAATTGCAATAAAGAATTTAGCCCGTAAAAAGTTTTCGGTTTCGTCAAAATATATATATATATCAAGGAATATAAATTAATTTTGTTTTATTTATGATTAATAAATATATGATTATTATTATATTTGGTGCTTTACATCTGGCAATGGCATCACAACCAGTTTCATTAAATATTTATAATTGAAGTGAATATGCATGACTAACAATCGCAGACGATGCGCATTTCTTAAAGTTGGCCCATCGCTTGCTACCCCACACGATTTCCATGATTTTATTCTTTTTTTTTTATCTTTACGTTCGCCACGAATTTATATATATATATATATACTAAAACCACTACAGAGGCAAGACAAACCACTGCTGCTCTCTGCGCCGACCTTCCGGTTTTCTCTCCAGCTCTATTACCTACAGCATTTGCGGAGGAGAATTCCAACAACATTGAAACAACCTCGACTTACCTGAAACAGAAAAGAAAACAAGGCGAGGCTAGAACAAATGTTTGGGTTTATATTCCATATTATTTGTTTGCGCTATAAATAAAAATTCTATCTCCGCTCTGCATGCTGGATTGAACTATTCTATACTTGTAATTATATTCATATTTTAAATAATTATAGCAATAAAAAGTTTCCATTGTTTTTTCGCGTATTCAATGAATATTACTTTCGGAAACATTTCAACTGACAAATACAAGTTACAGACGTACAGCAGAAAATCCGTAATTAAAGTGTTTCCTTCTTCCATCCTCGCCATTTAAAAAAAAAAAAGAAACACAAAACAGAAGTAGCAGTAATATTTTCTCGTTAATAACGGCACCGAAAAACTGCAGCTCCATAAATTCATCAATTGTAATCACGTAGAAGCACGGGAGAAAGAAGGAAAGAGAGAGAGAGAGAGAGAGTTGGGGGAGGCACTGAACGATCCCGCGGTATCCTCTCTACTCCTAATGAGGCTTGTCATAACGAGGAAGGCCAGCTCCATTGTCTCGCTCTTCCTTCGAGAGGCCACAAAGAAAATAATCAAAGCCTAACAACTGGAGAAGAGGGAGGCAGAGACGGGGAAGGAAACGAAAAGAAGAAAAAAAAAAAAAACGAAAAAGGAGCGAGGCATAGAAAATGTATAGCCGCGGCTGGGTGAAAACGAGCTTCCCAATGCTGGACACACAAACGGCATCGCTCACGGGGTCGCGACGGGAAGGGCAAAGATAGTGAGAGAGTCGGAAAGAGTTAATTAACGCGCGGCGCGAGGAAGCGCGAGAGTTTGGCGCAGCTTGGTAAGGTCGGCTACTGCTGCTGCTGCTGCTGCTGCGACTCGAGACAAAAGTTCCCTACTGCCTGCACTGCACAGTCCGACTTCCTGCCTCCAGCTTCTCTCCTCTCGACTTCGCTGTACCACCTGCTGTCTCTCTGTATGTGTATATATATATGTAGATCGTTTGCACGACGGGGGACGACAATAACGGTCTCGGCGACAACGGCGAGGCGAAAAAGAAAAAGGAAAGCCTTAACCGACCGATGGTATTGTAAGGCGATAAGTGGACTGAGTTTCCAAATACTGCTATGTATTATTACTACAGTAGGAAGAAAGTATAGAATGGGCCGACTATCGGATTTTACTCGATAGTTTATTTACTATTCTGTAAACTTGAAAATCCAAGCTGGTAATGACATAAAAGGTATTTGTAAATAATAATATTGGATTAATATAAATTAGTTGAAGTTTTTATTTATTATCAACATAAAGCTTGACCACATTTTTTATTTTTATGATATAGAAACTATTCAGCTATTTTAGTAATCGTCATAGTCAAATAATTTGATTTAGGAAAGAATTTTATTAAATTAAATACATCAATCCATATTTGACATACTCATTGCTGCTTATCTGAAATTTTGCACTTCTACATCCATATAAAATTATCAGTCATAATACAATTTTTTATTATACATATATCTACGTTTAAAAATGTTATAATTATTTCTATAATTTCTATTGCTAAACTGACTGTCCTTAAAGATTTTATTATCGGACTTAACACCAAAGCTGCCCACTCCATCAGTGTACACCTACTCAAAGCCTTTGTATAATTTGTTTCCGTAATTAAGAAATATATAGTGGTCGATGTACCAATTCGAGTCGAATCGAGTCTCTAAAGCTCTTACTATCACGTTGTCACACACTATTTCAATCTTAATCCTCTGAATTTCATCAGCACATCTTTCAAAATGATCCCTAGATATTTATTCATCTCAAAGAACTCAAAGAACTTCTCGCTAATGCTATTTCCGCTATACTGCAGAATAACGATAGTATAGAACCGTTTGTCCTTCGATTGTTCTTTCATCGATGTTCCCTCCTCTTTGTATTAAAATTACGACAAGGTGGAGCTATCTATGTAACGCTCTCTAACATCGACATGCTTATAACACAACTAAACTCCATTACTTCTTACTACAATTCGGGGTGCAAGCACTCTTTGAATGCTTCCAATGTAGCTCGAGCTCCATATTTCAATACCTAAATATTCAATACCAAAATTTCTACTATATCTCTTCAGCAGCAGCTTAGTGCAGAACAGTGTATAAGTTATCTTAAAAAAAAATATACATCGATGTCTTTCTCTAACAAATGCCTCGCATAGGCTACGTCTTCCCATCGAACTGCGGTAATTAGCTCCATTTTGATTATTGACTAAAACCTTATTCTTAAGCGAAAATATCTTGAAGTAACTTATTCGGTTGCTCAGTGATTATATATATTGTTATATACAAATCATTTTTATACGGACCTTAAAAGACGGGCTTTTAAACAAAAAGATAAGTCCTTTTTAATATAGAACACATTTTAAAAAACCGCTGCCAATGAATTGGCACTTCCCTTATTTAAAGTATACTATTTGTTTTAACATAAATGTAGATAGAGATAACTTCTTTTAAATTTTTTAAAATAAATTTAGTATAAATCTGATTTTGTTTATAACACATTTTTTATAAAACGTTAAATACAGAAATAGGTGAGGTAGGAATTTTCACTAGATTAATACACCCCCTTAAATATTTTATGTAAATATGCCTAAACCTAAAATATTAGAGAACGCTGAGTGATTCTAAGGGTGTAAATTCATGGCAAACGATGGAAAGCTTGACGCTCGCTTTGATGTAGTGTTACCAACCTCTATGTAAAATTTTTATGAGGTTGACGGCTTGACGCTAGCGCGGCAGAGGCTTGTGCCATTTCACGCTGACGCTGCAACGCCAGTTTTCTGTGTCAAATTATATAAAAATTTAAATGCGCAATAATCAATTTGCATACTTAATTATATTTTTTATAAATATATTTTTTCTAGTCTAATAATCATAGTAATCAATTTAACACCGGTTATGAAAAAAAAAACCATCAAATTTTAATTATTATTTTCGGAGTAATAGGATATATATCAAAACTCGACATTTTCACAAGTAACAAAATATCTTTGTGCATAATATCGCAAAATGTAGGCACTTAAAAAATCTCTTTCAAATGCATTTTTCAGATTTAAACAAATTTAACGAGAACGTACAAAAAAGGGTAAATATTAAAATCTATCATTCATCGTAAAATAAAATGAAATCGTCGAATAAAAAAAAAATATTTTTGAACGGACATACAACAGAAAAAAAAAACAAAAAAAAAGAGTGACAACAAAATCGGTCTATCCAGTCCTGAGATATATTGGTACAGATACATGTATATATACTAACATACATACACGAAAAACAATCGCGTATTTTTTGTATAGAAATCCTTAGAAAATGTTCCTCTTTCAAACAATATTGTTTTGATTACAAAGCTTCCTTTATAAGGAAGCAAAGAAATGTGTAGAGTGGCTTACAACTATTTCTCTTTCATAACTTCCTAATATTATAACTAATATTTATTCAATTGTAACTAATGGTTCTAAACAAAAAAAAAAAAACAAACGAGTAGTCGATAAATAAAAGATAAACTCAAGATCAGCCCATGGCATCCCTTTCTTATACCTATAAAAACTAAACTAGCTCTGCGCATCTCCTCACCAAAAAATTCCTCCTCCCGAGATACAACATTCGATCACGCGCCACATGGCTGTTGTCACCGTAAGCGAATGAGACGTAAAGCTATAGCTATAAATATATATATATATATGTGTGTATAACACAGTAATAGAAGCTAGATTCGCGGCTGCACCGAGAGTCACGTGCATCGCACAATGCGGCACATCGAGGGCACACGCAGTATGTGTGCATACACTGTTTGTTCTCTCTCCGCCGAGTCAGAGAGAGAGAGAGAGAGAGAGAGAGAGAGAGAGAGAGAGAGAGGAATGAAACGGAAAAGCGCGGAAAATGCGCATTCCCCGGAAGTTAGTTCCGTGTTCTAGAGCAACGGTATGACGACGTATGTGTAGGTATATTTGCGCGCTATAAGGGGATCGAATAAAATGTTTTGCGGGAGGGAGAGAGAGAGAGAGAGAGCTATACTGATTCCAAATGCACACACCAGCCCCGAGGCGCTTTTCTTTTTCCACTCTCGTCCATTTCGTACATATACTGTATGTTTTAGCCACGTGTGTGTGTGTCCCTCGTAAAAGACGCGTATACCTTTTTGTAGTCTCCCAATTTTACACCGGGAATTGTTCGATTGCTGCGCCACCGCGTGCAGTGCACCAAGCAAATGATACGGAAAAAATGTTTTAAATTGCTTTTTGCTTCCAACTCGTAACATCTGTAACGTTTTAAATGGTAAATGTAATATAACTAATTAGAAGTTTTTATTTGGATAAGAAGTACAATGTGGATATTACAGCAAGACGAGTGTACAGGACTTACACCAATGGTTGCAACGTCTGTGTACAACTATAGCAGGTAATAGTTTTTTAATTAAAAGTTCGGTTATCGTACAAATTAGTTGTGGAAATCGGGAAAATTTTTTGAGGGTCGCGGATCTCGTTACCGTTGCCATTGAATATCGAGACCCTTAATTAAAGAGACGCAAATCAATGCGGAACGAAATTGCAAAAGCTTCGGACTGAGTATAACTGAAGCTGATTAAATCGTTGAGATTTAGTTTACCATTTTTACCCTGCGCTGACGTACTAGAAATACTGCACTGAAATAAATCTATCGATCGTTTCACAACCTATTAGTCAAAATCTCCATCAGTCAAAGTCCTTATACAGTTTATCGAAATATTCATGAAAGTTGTAACATCAACATCCACATTCTAATTTTCCGAAAGTAAAGGCCGACAATTTTCGCAAATTCTCCAAATAAAAAGAAAACAAGAACTGTAGACCTCCACCACAGCCTTTCAGTCCGCCAATAAACGTCAAAGGGGGGTCGGAGTGCAAGCAGCTGCTCATCACACGCGTCGCAAACTCGCCGACGAAAGCCACGAGTGATATACGCACGAGGCCTTATCGGTTCCGCTTCGCATCCCCCCACATATAGTCTCAAACCCTTCCTACCCCGCGCATAAACATAAACTTACGCTATATATATGTAAGAGCGGCTCTACATCATTCGCGTAAGCGAACTAATTTTCCGACGTACCTCGCGTGCCGGAGTCGTTCCACTTATATATATATATATTTCGGCTCGCTCCAGTTGCCGCTGGGTCTCCCGCGGCGCGCGACGCTCTCAAAGAGGGCGTGACTCCGTCGGAACTCTCTCTCTCTCTCTCTCTTTCTCTCCCTACACGCATTCTTTATATAATATATACCCTATATATACCCCTTCCCGATGCACATATATACTTGCCGGTGCATTTGGTACTTTTAAAGGGGGGGATCGATGAACACGGCTAATGTTGTTTTCTTAATTTCGAGAAAATTCGAAAGCGGTGTGGGAAGGGGGATAGAGTTGCATCGTATGTCCTGGGTACATATATATATTACGGCCTAGAGCTGGATATATAACATATATATATATATAGGCCAGCGAGTCACGTGCGCCCTTTAACGAACTTTGAGGTTTTTACGTAACTTTTTCCCGCCGCGTTTGGACAGGTCAATAAATTTCCAGACCAAAATTGCTCGGCTACCGCGCCTTAATAATAGACTTCCTTCCTCTCTACTTTCTTGGTAAAACATGATTTAGGATTTTGCCGAGTACAAAGCTGAATCGTTAATTCAGCGTGGAAAATCAAAGCTTGGGTGGAAAATAATATCACCCGCTAATGGAGAACGATAAAATTGTGTTTTATTTTTTCTAGATGTAAAAATATTTTGTTGATACATTTAGGGCAGTGCACAGCCACGGAGTAAGTACAATATGCAACGCAACATATTACCCTCGCCAGATTTTAATGCGCTATATACATATAAGGCCTTTGGGCAAAGCTCGAATCCAAAACTTTGCAGCCCTTCCGCAGAAACCGCGCGTGCATACGTTTGAACATTAGCAAACAGCTCGCGCAAGAGAGAGCGCAAAAACCTAAAGAAAGTCATCTCTCCCCCGGCTCCGAATCTGTCCCTGTACAACATCCGCTCGCACACACACGCGCACAGACACAGACACATACAGATATTGGTTAGCGGTATACGATTCACAGATACGACACACCTCGCGCGTCATAGGGAGGCGGGAGCTGAACGAGTGGTTCTCTCTCTCTCTCTCTCTCTCTCTCTGCTCTCACTCTCTGGGTGTATAGCTGTCGCCCACTGCAGGCATCGAGTGTGTACTATACACACAGCCTCCGGCCCTATACGATACTCCGACACACACACACACACACACACGCGTACATAGCAAGAGAGCGAGGGAGAGAGAGAGAGAGAGAGATATATCTATATAGGCATTATGACTCGACTCACTTGCCTGTGGTTTTCCCTCCCTTCGCGCGGTATCCAGCTGTCGGGGAATTGTTGTCGAACGCTTTAAAGCAGTGGGTCAAAGTGCACCGAGAGCTGGAATTCCGCGCGTGCAAAACCGGAGGAGACCCCACCCCGACGGACGAGAGATGGAGATAGAGAGAATAACTTTCGACCACGGAATGTCGCGAGAAAGAGAGGCTGTTAAAGGTTATTTTTGGCTTACGTGGCTTGTTCTCTCTCTCCCTCTCTTTCTCTCTGTCGCGTATACTCGTAATGCGCGCGAGTACAGCGACGACGACGACGACGAGCCATTGTCTTGGCTTTGCCCACTTTTTTCTTCTTTTTTTTTTTGTTTAAATGGGCCGGAGTGGTTCGCCTGTGTCCTTTCTCTCTCTCGGTCTCTCTCCGTATGTTTTATTTTCCTTTTATATACATATTTTTTTGCTATTGAGCCGGCGCGGCGATACCGAAGTTCGCGTCCCGCTTTTATTAATATCTCGGGCGCGGCGGTTTTCTTCTGTGTAGAATCCGATGACATACAATGGATGTCGACGTCGAGAGCGAGGCGAGCGGCGAACGCGGGACTATGTATATACGCTCTTTCTCTCGTTTTTCTCCTTCGCGCTGCCGTTGCTGGCCCTTTTTTTTTCCTTCTTTTCGACGATGGAAGGAGAAGATGATGGAGCGAGAGCATGAAGATGAGATGGGTTTATGTATAAGCCCTAAAATGCTTCGTGTATATATCAAGACAATAGGAGTATATATACGAGGAGAGTCGGGGGGGTAGGGGAAAAATAATTTCGAGAAATGTGGGTTAATCCTTTCGTGCATGAACTACGCGAATTCCGCCGGAGGACGGATGATTTGTAACCTAATAAGATTCTCGTTTGTATGTGGCGCGGTTGGCTTTTCTTTTTTTTTTTGTCGATGCGAGAATAATAAAGGTTAAGCCCTATAACTTTAGCTTCAGTTGGGTTGGTTTACCGAGATTCCTAATCATTCGGTTAAATATACAACCGAAATAAAGCAAAATTCCACTCGGCGCTAAAGTGCGGCAAAATGGCGTAGCAGCGTTTATTTGCAAAAAAAAAAAATAAAGCAGAAATAAAGCGCTAATAGTAATGTCTGATCTTTCTCACAAAAGCTTCAACGATCGGTGCACGCTCGAAATGTGCCACGATGACACATTTCAAGTGGACATGCGACGACGGTGCGGGAAGCGACGTCGTCGTTGAAATAAAAGCGAAAAACCAGAGATAGAGAGAGAGAGAGCGAGTGCAAGTAGAGTAAAACTGTGCGTTACAAACTTAAAGAGCGCTTAACGAGCTCGAAATTCATAGCTTCCGGTAGGTTTCGCGGTTAACGACACAGTGTCGCAACCCTCCGGGGCGATAAAGTGCATATACATAGCGAGCGAAGCGCGTTGAGAATAATTAATAACGACTTCGCGACCATCCCATACGTACGCGCGTGCATAACAAAAGATCCGCTGCTCGAACGGCTCTTATTGGAATTTCAAATGCGGTGGACAAAATCACGAATGATCGACACCCAAGCTTGCAACGAACTATATATACGTAGCGCTGCAAGTCGCACTTCTCTCTCTCTCTCTCCACCTACTTTGGAGCTCTCGCGCCTTTTCACCGGCGCTACACACACTCCCTCCCTTTTTTTTTCAGTCGAGCAGTGTGTGTGTGTATCTGCAGCAGCAGCAGCTCCTTTCTTTCAGACAGAGAGAAAGCCTAGCAGCCTTTGTCACTTCCTCAGGCTGAAATTGCTCGCGTGTATATTTTGTCAGAGCCACCGCCACCGTCGCCGACCGGAGTGTAGGAAAATTTTAATGCCCCAGCTCATCTCGGGGGGTTTTTTTTTCTCTATACATACTGTCGCAGCCTCTTCTTTTTCATATATGCGCGCACATTATATTTCGAGGAGGAATTTTTGTGTTTATATAAGCAACTGCGTGTCTGTGTATGTATGCGGCACGCTTTATACGCGGTTGTCGTTGTTTGGTGTGTGTGTACGTGAATTTCGTTCAGTTAATTTCTGTACGCACTAGTTATTTCGGAACTGGTGCTCCTGCTGCTGCGGTTCGCGACTCTTTTCTATGATAAGCCTGCTGCGTTTCCATGTCGCCCTCTGCTCATTATAATTACTATGTATACATACTAATTTACTCGTTACGCAATTAGTGATGCCGGTGGAGAAGCGTTTGGTTGAGCCAATGTTACGATTACGAAACATCCGTCTGACCGTACTCGTCTAGTTCTACTTACTCTATAACAACTAGGCTTTTCTTAATAAATATTAACGCTCGAATGAGAATCAATTTTTGTTCGCAATTCACGCATCTTCGTACAGTAAGATGCTGGTATAGTAACTTATTTATTTTCGTCAATTCTCAACTTTCAACAACGCTTCAAATCTCCAATACTTATCTCTCTCTCTCACACACACGCTGAACAGGTCTCGTAACTCAGTCACAGACACACAGGCATACACATATCTCTCTGCATCCGGAGCACTTTACAGCGGCATAACGGCTCACCTCGAGCAGCAGCATCGTCATCCACATATGCAGACCGCGAGGAGCCGGGGTTTCGCAGGAAGTTAAAGGGGCAAGCAGCAGCAGCAGCACGGCCGCACCTCGGACGTGGATGAGCTACTTTTTCATTTGGTTCAGCTGTCGCATCGTCTTTGGGAGTCGCGCGCACCACCAAGCAGAAGGACCCTAGAGCAGCGCACGTATCGAGCGAACGACTTGGTGCCTATATATGGATCACGACCGAACGATATCATCCCGAGCCATTTGACCGTGTACCCAAATCATCCGATTTACCTCCCGTGGGTGTATAGGCCGATGAGACGAAGCTAAGCGTCTACTTTTCGTCGCAGCTGTCTCAAGGGCCAATGTAGTTACATCTCATCGGCTCTCGAAACAGCTGACATCGGTGTTTCGCAAATGGATATATGTATACATGCGCACACGTGCGTGCATTTGGAGCGTGGGTGGGAGCTAAACGACTATGCACATATACTTCGACGATTTTGTTGTTTCGTTGCACATTCCATTGCAGATTTGGAAGGAATAATCCAAGTTTCAACTCAAGATAATTCTTTTCTAATCGACACTCCTCCTCTCGCATTTTTTTCACCCTCGCACCCCATCGACGTTTTCGCGTACAGGGCGAGATGCCAGTTCGCGAGCTCGCGGAAGCTCGCGACCCTCCATCACCGTCTCTCTGCGGCTGCGGCCGGGGGGGGATGTCAAAATCCCTAGGCATTTATCAAGACGCCCGCGTCTATTTGCGCCGAGAGGCCATAAGATTTATAACGGCCCACGCGAAGCGCAGACTTTGACTGTAGATTTGGGGGACTACACGTTGTGCCGTATCCAGTCTATACCCTATGTAGACCCTCTTTCAACCCTAATATTTTACTGTAAATACAGAGGTGATAGCGTTGAAGTAAAAGTAGGTCGTGTTTTTAGAAACGACAGTTGACAGTTGTTATCGCGATATTGGAACCTTTTTATGATTTACATTGTAAAGCTGGAAAAAATCCTTGCTAATTTAATCGCACACTTGCGGTGTGGAATTAATTTTCGATAAATCATCCCAAGTGCTTTAATCACTGACGTTTATTACTAATAATTAATTATGTTATTTTTAAGCGGTTGTGTGACACCGTTTTTAATTGATTGATTACCAATTATTTATTAACCTTTCTTGCTCAAAGTGCGATACTAACGTAAAATATTGCTTTCTTGATGAGAATGGAAATTTAATTTACAACGACGTTACAGGGAATAATGTTAATGGCCATATTTAACTTGCGGAATTACGTTTATTTATGGCCTGTAAAATAAATTAAAAATAATTTGAATACATTTCGTCGCATGCATCACTTGAAAAGTATGACCAAAGCTCAACGATATAAATGATGCACTTTCGGCTGCAAGGCCATCAGGTTCAAAATGAACCGCGCGCTTTAAATTATCGCCGCGCAAATGTAAAACTTTGAAAATGTCTTCGGGATAAACGCTCTTTCGAACAAGAATCCATCAAACTGTTGGGTTCAATTAAAATTTTCGCCAAGCTAGCGAAATTTGTTCAAAATTGAAAACCATTACGGACTAGAATCGAACTGAAAGTTGTTTATACACGTCGCATGATAGAAACATTGAATTCGCTCGTAAAATGGGATTGAACGTGTCCGTCAGACCAACAATAAATAACACGGTCATTCATCAAATAAGGAGCGTAACAAAATTAATTGTTTCGGGCGAATCTCGTTTGCGCTCCCGCAACATTTAAAAGCGAGCGGCCCTCATAAATCAAGCGATCTCGGCCAGAGCCGCCGCCTCGGCAAAAAGAAATCGCAGGCCGCTTTCCTGGAATCGGCTCCTTTTGGCTCCTACAAGCGGCCGCAAAATGTTATGCAGAGCGCGGGAACGCGCGTCGGAAGTGGACCAACGTTTTTCTTCCCTCCCGCGTCCGCAGTTTACTAGTCAGCGTTTTCCTCGCGAAAGCCTCGAGGGGAGGGGCTAATTGATCGCGTCTCCTCCTCCCCGAGAATTAGGCAACCTAATATAAGAAGAACGTCGCCCCAGGGGCAAGTGTCTTTCTCTCTGCATGTATACGGCAAAAAAAAGCTGCACCGTCCGCGTCCAGCTGGTGCCTAAAAACTTGATAAAACTTCCGCGCAAAAGGATTTTCGCAACGGCGAACTTTACGCGCAAGCAGCAGCGGCGACTTCTACTTCTTCTTCTTCTGTGCGCGGACTATCTTACGGAAGGAGGCCAGGCGTTCGTTTTAGTTTTCAATTTCGGCGGATCGCTTAGTTTTGCGCCTCTTGGCTGAGAGCCGCGCGACCGCGGACCCTAAGTATATGCACCGAACAACTTGGCGCGAACTAGAAAGTTTATAGATAACTATACATATGCTTGCGTGATTAATACATTGATTCGATGTAAAAATAGGTGTTGTGCACGCGGTGATGCGCGAAAATTTGTGTGCACAGTGTTTTTTCAATCGTTTTTCTCGTGCCTTACTAATTATGTTGACTATACTATGTTGTTAAATATATCGTTTCAAATAGATTTAAGTAGTTTAGGTCAATGATAAGTCATCCATCATTTCAATTCTTTTCCAAGATTTAACGAGTCACGCAAATAAATTTAAAGATTAATCATTTTAATGACTTCACGCTACAAACGCGTTATATCCATTAGACTTGCTTAAATCATTCGTAATTAAACATTGTTGCGCATACACGAATACTCGTGTTCGTGGGAAATCGGGTTCTGTTCATTAACAGCTCATTGCCTCGTGCATTGCAGTGAAGCGAAGCGCGGCTACAACATCGACAATGATAACATTGACATCGATTGAGTTTTTCCTAATAATAAATAGAAAATTTGGATACGAATATTATCATCGAATGTATTCGCGATCGTCGTTTATTCATAACGAATCAATTAATTTAAATATTTTTTAATATACTTGTACGCGAAGTTATTCCAATAATAAATAATGCTCGATCGATGAAAAATTTCTTGGAATGTCAAATCCATATAGCTGTTCCCCTGCTTGACGTCTTACTTGAAAAATAACACAGTAATTAACATTAGAGTACATAAATCAGCATCGTCGGCGGGGATCCGAAGCGACGCCCAAAAACGTTCTATTCTCGAATATCCGAAACTACATTTTTCCATTACGTCAACTCGCTTTGGAATAGCGTCCAAAAATATCTGGGACTTTCGATTCGACTCGAGGCTACATGTACACACACAAGAGAGAGAGAGAGAGAGAGAAAGGGGTGGGGAAGCAATGGCGTGAGAAAATTAAACCGACGAGATTCCCGCGTGCCACCATCCTCCCAATTATAACGCGATCACGCGTATATATCTCCGCTTCCGAGGGAAAGGAAACTCTATTAAGAAGAGTTTTCGCCGACTGGTAGTGGGGACCGCACGATATTTCTCCCGCAGGCGTACCTACGACGATTAATTGTTACGAGGATCCGATTCTATCGCCGGCCCATTTTTCCTAGCTCGCTCAGCTTGAGGCGAAAGTAACGAGTGGGAAAATCTTTGTTATAATATGGATGGAAAATTCGGAGATTTTTTTTACCGTTTGAGTTGTCGCTTTATAACGTTTTAAATTTTCCTTGTCTATTCTATGGATGAAAAATATTGGGTAAGGGGGATGTAGCTTTACTACCTAAACGCATGAAACCTATACCATCGTAAAGTGCATAAAAAATACGAATTTTTAAAAAAAAAAGTAACCTCCTTAAACGGTGAGAAAGTTAAAAAAAAAATCATTTTTCATCTTCTCCTAAACAACATTGAAGTAAGAAATTATTACTTGAAAAAAAAACACTTTGTAAATTTATCGGAAACTGACTTCAGTTCAAGCAAAAGATAATACTTCAAACTAATTAGGAAGAAATTATTCAAATTACGCATTTGATTAAATGGATACGTTAATTATTATTTTCTTTTGATTGATTGCTATTTTGACTTGCATCTTACGTGGTCATAGTTCAAAGAATCTGTCTATGAGCTTTTATTTTTAAATATGAATTATATTTTAGATAAAATCTTAATAGAAAAAGTCATGAGTTTTTCTTCGTTATTCAAAATTATTCTAAATAGGAATATGCTATAAAAATTTAATAAGTTTTAAAGATATTAAAAACGTCAAATTGTAAAAGATAATTTGTAGAAAAACGTATCATCACCGACTTGACAAGTCAACAGATTATTTTAAAATCTATTTCGGATGTGCCTCGCTTGTTTATTTGTCGATGACTGACGGTATAACTCAATCGTTAATTATTTCTAAGATTGGGAAATTTTCTATTGTTTCGCAACATTATTCTTTCTCGTTGATGGATATCATCCTCCGTAACAGCTCAAGATCTCAAACTCATCGTAATTACCCAAATTGCCGTGATCGTTTCGCGCAGGAGATCTCGCTTTTTGCCTCATTTGATAGAAAGTTTAGTAAAAAATAAGGAGCTCCTGACCTTCCACGGCTCTCCGGCCACGGAGCATCAAGCGTTCTCGAATCTACTTTCTTTATTGTTTGTTCATAGAAGAAGCTTTGTAATGTTAAAAGACTATTCAGAAAACTTTCTACGAGCATATTTGGAGTGTCACCGCACAAAAATAAGTTATTTTTCAACAATCCGTGCGCAAAGTTCGATTTTGCGCACATTTTACGGAAAAATATTGTACGCAACACGTGCGCTCAGGTTATCTCAACTCATGTGATTGTCACCCTCGCTTCGCTCGCATTATCACATCTCCTTCGCTCCCTAGTTGCGTAATGCACTATTTCACGTGTGCATGTGTGTGTGTGGTGTCATATAAGCATCTGAGGAATAACTGGACTGATATCGATGATTTACGATTATTGAAAAATATATTGTTTATTGGATGATTTTCTTTTGTTTCATGATGAAAAGTAGATTTTTAAAATTTACTTTTTTTTTCTCGGATCGAATAATAAGCGTGTAAATGAATTAATTCTAATAAAAGTTCATATGAAGACTATTAAATTTTTGAAAGACTCCTTATTCCAGTAGACTTTCGAACATATAGGTAAGCTTCAAAATTCTATCGATTTTTTTATTTCTAAATATAGACTAAATACACCATAATTTCTCAAAATTCACTCATTTTTTATAATTTACTAATGCATTACCTTCTAAGTTAAAATATCGATAGACTTGAAATCAATATTCACAAAAAGCTTTTTTTCTACATAGTGTGCAGTTTAGATGAAGGCATACGTTACGTTCCGTATAGCTAGAGTCAAAATAACTTTAGAAATAAATTTGGAAATCAAATGTCATTGTTCTTAAATAAAATAAATTATAAAATTTTACTTTCAATTAATTGAAAATCTAAATTAACATTATTTATTTAAATGAAAATTTTTGAAAATGTGCTTAATGAACTATATTCTTTTATTCAATAGTATAACTATTACTATAAGCATTCAAGGGCGAAAGTTAGCATTCTATAGTGAAAGTGATTTAATATCTTCAGTGACAAAAAAATCACGGAGAATGAGCGGCCGTATCAAGTAGGACTTTTTTGTCGTAAAGGTTTATTGGAACCTTTACGACAAGAAATTGTCCATCAAAGTATCATCCAATACATTCCTACTGTTTCAATATATTTCGAAAACTCTAATTTTATTAATAATAATACATTTCCCCAGTCACTGTTATTTAGAAACCCAACGAAACATGTGTCATTGTTTTTAATCGTGTGGTCTGAAAGTAGTAAATTTAGAAATTTACATAAACTTCTAGATTTTTTTGTTAAAATGCCATCCAAGTATCCGCGACCAAAATGTTTAGTGATATGCGTAAATAATACATCTAATGTAGATATTGAGTTTGTACTTTATTATGCCTGGTTGAAGAAATTTTTAGATTTCTCAATAATTAAAATTACCAGAGATGTCAAACTGAATAAGCCAACAGCATTATTGCACATGTATAATCCATTTTTCGATGTCTACAGCGAATTGGATTTCGATGCTCAAACTAAACTGTTAAAAGGAAATAGTTATAGACTCAAAGTGCCAGTATTAAATATCGATCCTCACATATATTTAATAAAGGATAATAGTACAAAAATGAATAAAATAGGTGGTACTTATGTACCTTTGATGAATCTTGTGGTAGAACACCTAAATTTTTCGTACGAAATGACTACGTATCAAGATAATACAGCACTTAGAGTCTTTTTCAAAAGTGTATTCAGTAAACTTGACAACGGAAAACTTAATATGATGGTTCAGCCGTATTTCCCTGGACTGGCAGAGTATCTTGCACTTGACACTGGATACGTTAGAGAAAATTTAGTTGCTATGGTACCAATTATTCCAACTAAAAGTATATATATATCCTTAGATGTATTTGTTTACATATTTCTTATTCCCTCAATTATTTGGTCATCAAATATTTTACTAGATATACATAACGATAATCTGACAAAATTAAAATTAATACATATCTTTGAAATTCTTTTTGGAATATCAGTAATTCATAGGCATAATTTTGGCATACGAATCGTTTTGTTTCCTATTATCGTTTTATCTTTAATATATTCTATCGTTTTTTATTTGAAGCTCATGAATATCACAGTAACAGAAGGCGAAGTATCTTTCGATACTTTTGAAGCATTGAATAAATCGCAAATGAAAATTTATGTAACTGATACTCAGCAGGATATCATTTTCAATAATCATCCAGACCCATATGTGCAAAGTATAAGTTTGAAGGTATTAAAAGCAAGAAATAAAAAAGTGTGTGAGGATGTACTACGTATGACTAAATATGCAATTTGCATCGAAACTTTTGGCATAACAAATGCGTTTGTACAAAAGTATCGAACCATTAATGGAAAGCCGACAGCAAAAATCGCTAAGCCTGTATTTTTCTCGAACTGCTGGGCGTAATATTTCGAAAAAAATTCTATATACATCGAAAAATTTTATCATGTTCAGCGGAAGATTTTTGAATCTGGAATTAACAAAGCTATTGTTAATTCAATGCAATTAAAAAATTCAATAGACAATGAATCAAAGGAAGAAGATAACAATAGCTCAATATTCCGCATGACTTTAATTATAGCAATTGGTCACATAGTATCCATTGTAATTTTCTTAATTGAACTGTTGATTGGCAATAAAATTATAGATCGCTCCAATGTTATACAATTGAAAAAATAATGATTTGTAATTTACTATCATATGGAATTAAGCGATCAGCACTTCTGCCAGTGTGGACTTACACTTGCACCGTCTCTTCTCTTTACCTCATCGTGTCACGTACTCGCGTTGTGTTCTCATTTGCTTGGCCATCGGATTCCGAACGGAAAACATCAGGAAGAACTCAACGAGAATTAATTTATTTCTGTATTAAATTCTGAATTTATGTACGAAAAGTGTTTTCAAAAATATATATTAGTTTCATTTTATATTGTAATTTGAGAGTTACAGTTCAAACAAAATATTCAACAATACTACATATGAATATGATTGAATAATGTGATTGATATGCTATTAATATAAATATGTAAACAGCATTAATCGCATAATATGCACGATTTTTTCCAATTCTGAATAATCTTCTACCAATTCTTTGTAACGTACTTTTTGAAATTTATCATACACCCTCGTAAAATTTATCACGAACTCGAAATTTATCCTTGTTAATGATTGAAATCCTCGAATTATAGGCAGCTAAATCACTCGGACTAAGCAAACCTAAAAATATAAAAAAAACTCTATCCCTCCCGAATCCCATTCTAATTCTTCGCTCAATCGACCATTTCGTCCCCTCTCGTGCTATATCGCCTATTGCAGCGGGGGGGGGGGCACATTGGAGAGCGACAAAAGTGTGTGTGTGCGCGCACCGCTCGAACGAATTGATTGTCTATATCCAATCGCGCCGGTATCTCGACTTTACATACAAACCTGTGTATATGCATTCGCACACGCACACACGCAACAGAGCGAATCCTGCTATTTTCGGGAATACACTAGCGTATATGTAGTTTCGCGCGCGGAGCTTTACACCGCTTATATAAGACCAATCCTTTCGGGATTCAATTTCCCGTGAAAAAAAAGCCGGCAAATATCGGTCGCCATTGACTATTTGTTTTGTTTTCCTCTGGCGACCGGCGCGTAGAGGCATTTAAAAGGCAATTCTTTTATTTCCCTCCCGTAGACGAACTATTTTCGCCGAACGATATACGCGAAACGAGCGAGACGCACACGAATTTACGCGCAAAGCGGAGGCAAAGCAAACCATTGCGCTTCTCACTATAGCCTAACGCGATCTTTCGACTATCATGGCCTTATAAATACGATCGATCTATATCTTGTTGGATGATTATCGAGGCTCGCGTCAATGATCTATAAAATCGCTTTTCCCTCTCATTATCGTCCAGTTCGCGCTTGCGAACATTTAGCTCGGCGAGCGGATCGAATCGATAAGCCCCTGCGTGACACACTGTATAACGCGGCGCTATACTACTGCTGTCGAGCCCGAATTTCCCCGACACGCACTTGGGACATTTTACAAAACCGCATCGAAGTGGACCGCGAAATGCTTTCCACCATTTAGTACATATGTGCGTATGCGATGTTCTCGTGTGTTATTCAGCTGTGGATAAGTAAATTCTTTGGATACAGTTTCTACGATAAATATAAAATTATGTCTATTATGTTGAAATAAATATCGGAATAAGGTAATTTTAATTTATCTGGCCGTCAATTTAGTTTATATTTTCATTACGTAGAACGACGTGAAAGAGAATGAAAAGCCTCTATTTCTGTTATTTCCTTTAATGCGATTAAACTTCTATACATTTGGAATTGATTTATCACCTTTTTATTAAAAAATTCCCCGAGTAGCTTCCAATCACTAATTTCAAAACTACACAAATAAAGCATTCGATACCCCACGGATTTTCGTCGCTCGCATCGATCAATCCAAGTGACAAACTGCACTGAAAATCACCCAGTAAAGCTATCATCAACTCCGTTTCACCCATAGCAAACCAGCCAAGCGCCAGCAGGATCATAAAGCTTTACTCCAGTCTTGAAGTACGATTCCCTTCTAATTCCGCTTGGCTGCAAAAAGTAAACGGCAACCGCTAAGAACGACATTGCCGGGCCTCTTACCAGTCTTTGTAGCCGCATTAAAGGCTCGTCAACCGAATTCCTACTCTCTATCTCTCTCCTGTTTGCTCGGCTTTATATGCTCCAGCCGGAAGGTTGCAATTCCGTATACTTACAGGCGAACTCTCTCTCTCGCGCGCACACACACACATATCTAAGCGTCTTGCCTCCGAGTCTCGAAATTAAACGGAAATTGCTTCGGGATAATAAGTCCCGCGATCCGCTACCGGCGCTCCCTTCGCCTCATCAATCCTAATACCAGTCCACTTTCGGCTATCGCTCACGGGATTTTTCGACAGGATATCGGTAGACGCGCATTTGTCAACTGCACACATAATCTATTCGTCCTCGCCCCTTTTCCTTGCGGGTATATAATGAAAGGGTCAGTGGCGCGATGGCGAAACTTATATATATATATATATATATGTATTAGCCGGTGTGAAAGCTTTTTTTATCTCTCCTAGAGCGAGAGAGCGTAAGAAGCCAATTTTATTTAAAAGGCATAGGTCACTTTGCGGAGAAAATTATCGGCCGTAAAAGCGGCCTCTCACTGATTACTCCCGGGAATTTCCGAGTTCCATTGCGTGTCGTTCCTCTAGCAGCTCGTTCTATCTCTTTTTTCCCCTCCTTCTAGCTCTTTGCGGCGCGTAAAACTGAAAAAAAAAGTACCGGCGGCTCCGAGCTACCGTATAGCTAATTAATTGAATATTTTGTTGGTAAAGTTGAAATGGATCGAATGTCCACTGACACCTGTGTCGATGAGAGAAATTTTACCAGTTATCGTTCGAGAAGTCTTTGCTAACAATATTTGTAATAACAGAGTTTGTCGAAACTACTCTACTATCTAAAAGAAAAAAAAAATAATGAATTCCTAATTCACCAGGGGTCTTTTTATTAATACTCTTGATTAAAGTCACTTACAGCTTCTTTAACTTACTAATTTTATTATATATAAAATTCCATTAAGTTATACCTATTTAATTTAATTTTCAATTTTTAAAATAACTTTCTAGCACACGCTGAATTCCCGGGATACTGGACTTCCCCTTTATATGTATATATATAAAAGAAATTTCGCGAGCTTAACTCAATAAAATGCGATTTCCCGAATCCTCGTTTATTACTCTTCGTCAGAAACAAACTCATGAATCACCTCCTCTAATCAAATCGAACTTTATATTATAAATAACACGAGCATGAATACAAAGCCATGAATCACAGGAGCTCGATACACGAATCGCGGACTCTCTCTCTCTCTTGCTCTTCTTTTAATTAATCAGCGAAAGCAAAGGAAATACCGCACGTATACCTATCGACGTGCGAAACGACAAAATAAAGTAACGGGGGGACCCGCGAGCCGATCCCTGCAGGCGAAAACGCGCCGGCAAAATAAGGTCAGATAAGAGCCTCTGGCAGCCTCCTCTCACATGATATATCGTAGCCAATAATATCGAGCTAAAAAGGGAAATTCAATCAAAGTAAAACTGCAACGACGCGCCGCCATTATAATTCCCGATAAATTTTATATACCCGCCACCCGACGTCGCGCGATCTCTCCGACTGTATTATTTATATACACGTCGGTTACGCGCGTATAGAAGAGCGGGGCCCCGTAAATCATAGCGCGCCGCGAGTGTGTACCAACTATCAAACTTTCCTTGCGCGGTCCTTATTCTCCTCTCTCTCTCTCTCTCTGTCTCTCTCTCTTTTCTATTCTCTTCCTCTGCAGTACGCGCGGTGTGCCGTTCGAATTTGCTTCGGGAAAAATATCTGTCGAGCGGAGGAGTCTGGGAAGTGGAAAACTGCCTGGCTAGAGGAAGTGAGAGAGAGAGTAAGATTTAATACGAGAATTTCTATGTAAACAAGCAATAAAATCTCTCCGAAACGAAAGAGGGTAGAGAAAGAAGAATTCCGAGTGATTGTGCACAGGGAGAGAAAGAGAGAGATATAGAGAAAGCTGATAACACAGAGACGAGGGTTTTGCGGGGAAAAAATTCGTATTTATTACCGTCAACAATTTCGTGAGCTATAAATCTTTCGACGTTTATACCTCGCTGCAGGTGTAGCGATCGACGAACACGTTTTATAGAATTAGATACGATGTCTATTGATTTTTCAGCGGTGCGGAATTGGAATTTATAGTATTGCTCGCTTGCTTACGACAAGGGGAACTGCGCGGCTAATAAGTGAAATTATCATTCGTTACAAGAATTTCGTTGTTTTTAATTTACAAAATTGTTTTACGGGTACAGCAACGGTGCAATACACGCTGCCGATATATAAAGTGGAATATCTGTATAGCAATACAGTTTTCATGTTATTCTCGGACACGAAGCACGAGTAAATAGGCATACGGCGAAAGCCCAAAAATACATTCGCATAATCCATAAACATTTGCTTTACGACGTTAATTAAACGCGATTGTTAGGAGTTTGCATCACAGCGGCTGTATAGTTTTCACACGTGAATCCCGTGTACGATAAAAGCGTAGGCGCGCCACGCCCTCAAAGCCGTATATATATACGAAATCGCGCGTGCGACGAGGCCTAAATATACAGCTTCATCGAGCATCGAGCCCATAAATCCTCGTAGCGCATCGTAAAACAAAACAACGCCCCGTAAACATTTATACGCCGTGCGCGATTTTTTTTTAACACGCTCGCAAATCATTAAACTGCATATACTCCAATTAAAACGTGTATATACATATACGTATGCCGTGTGTGCAGAAAAAGTGTGTGTGTGTGTGTCGGTGTGTTGCTATGAGGCATTTCGGAACGGATTTCTATCTTGCGAGAATCTATCTCTCTGCGGAATGTGAGTTTGTGTGTGTGTGTGTGTGTGAGAGAGAGAGTCGATAATTAACGAGCCTACGAACGCGATATATGTCACGGAAGACATCTGTCGCCGAATGGGATGATGATTCACGTTCGCCGGTTTATGCGACTCGCGGCGCGCGCACGCTTTCGGGATGCTCAGATTTCGACGTTGTAATTGTCTTCCAGTCTCTCTCTCTCTCTCTCTTCAGCTGTCTTATGCGTCGTCCATGATTTGACATTTACTTGGGCAGGGTTTCGAGGACTGACACGGATAGTCGACGTTGTTGTGCCAGGTATTTCGGTTTCGACGATTCCCCGCCCGTTGTCGCGACTGATCTGGAACGTTAACGTGGGGACAAAGCTATTTTTCACTCGTTTTATAACCGATCTAGAAGTCAATTTGTTATGAGTTGTGAGCTGGTATTTCGAGTTATTCGGAGCTTGATTGAAATTTATTTTTCGCGGTTTCCAGTAGAGAACACCTACTTCTCAACTCTCTTACACAGTGATAAATCGGTCTTTAATTATTACCAGCCAGTAATTAAAACAACCGTGTGAATTTTATATCTATTAAAAAAAAGCTAATTGAACAAATTATCAAAGCCGGTTTTACAAATAACTCACAGCTATATAATGGCAAAAGGTATATACTGAAACCTCGAGCGATCTAAATTAGTATAGAAAATGTGCAATTTAATTATACTCGAGTTTCTATCTGTTCCAGAGCTATACGACCGTGTGATTTGCATAAGCTTCGAGCGATCTTAGAATTTCGAGCGTACTGTTTTAACGTGCGGAATAGTCGACGTACACCGTATCCATTGGAATTCCGTATCGTGCCTATAAGAGAACGAATAAAAAAAAAAGAGCGGGGGGCGGGAGGGGCGAAACAAGGACGGAGCAAAGTTCAACGGGTGCGGTATTCGATCGTCCGCTCTCCATAAGAGAGCATACAAAGTGGTGCGTTTCGGTTCCAATCGATAAAAGTTTTACGAGACAGCTGGGCGGAAGGACAGATCTCGAGGAAAATTAGAAAGTATCGAGAGACAGAGAGAAAGTAATTGTGCGCGCGATTCTCCGTGGACCAGCGGACAACTTTGCCGTCCCGAGAAAATTGACGATCTACTCCATTCTCTCTCAACTTTGCCCTTTTTTTGCTCTCTCTCTCTCTCTCTCTCTCTCTCTCTCTCTCTCCATTTTGTCTTCTGTTTCGCAGTTTCCCTTTCTTATGCGATTTGCCTTGCGCTCCGTTCGTTAGCCTCCGCTTGCGCCGCTACTGATTAAGAGCTTAATTAGCAATTGCTGCTCGGGATTACGACTAGCGTCTTTTATCGGGAGTTTGAATGTATTTCAAGTATATATACGTCGACGGAAGGTTGGGCACCATTTCGTTCTGAGAAAGTTATTTATACTGTCAAGTTAAGATTTTATAAGGATGCTCTTCAAAAGTATTGAGCAAAGTAAAAATTACCGTGAACGTTTGCCTTATAAACGTAAATCAGTGATTCATAAAGGATAACGTTTTTATACCATGTGAAACGCGAAACGAGCTCTTGTTGCGATTGAAATAAAGTAGTATCTCTTTCATGCGCAAGTAGAATTTTCTATGTTTTTATTTTCCTTTCGCATGAAAGTGCAACACGATGATAATAATTAATACGAGACGTATTGGTTAGGGAAAGGGCGCTTATTCATGCTCGCGACCTAGAAAAGATTCCGATTTTACAATGGTCACAATGCGAGTTTTGTTGTATACGCGCTCTTTATGCGAGCGGCTGCAGCATTTACAAGAGCTTTTATTTTTTTCGCCACATACTCGATCCGTAAGCTCGACATAGGCTGCCAATTCCAATTCAGCATACAGCCCAGCCCAGATTGTTTAACCACCAAAAAAAAACTATACAGAAAATAAATCAATAGTCGACGTTCTATAAATCCTCCATCTTACAAAAGAAATTCCATCGTCAAGATTGTTTTTGTCCTATCCGAAGTACGCAGCGCGCGATCGTTAAACGCCAGACCTAATTGATCGCGAATGCGCTTCGACAGTCGCGACACACCTCGTATATAACGCTATCGCTCCAAAATATCCATATATATTTCGTTTGATGCTCTTAACTCCCCTATATCCAATGGAACACCCGCAAGAACTCACGCGCGCGTGTCCGCCCATAAATGCGATATGACGGTATACCACTCGGCATAATGAAAATGGATTCTATTCGGCGCTGTCCACTCGTCACGCGTATACCTACACCATATGCAACCTTCACGAGAGAGAGAGAGAGTCGACGTTGGCTGGGCCAGCACTGATAAACACCGCGCGTTCGAGGATTTACAGCGAGCGCTGATCTACCGATGATGCATAACGCATGCAGTCATTATGGGGACTTGCGCACATAACCCAAACGCGTCCCTGTGTGTGTGTGTGTGTGTTTTAAGAGAGGGAGATGACAAATTGCCGTTGACCGAGGAAAGAAGAGACTTTCTCGATCATGCTGCGTTTCGAAGGGTTGTTCTTTTTTTTTGGTTCTGTGATTCTGACTGTGCACATTGATGCGTTGATGCACGGTTCACCGACCTGACTGGAAACTTGGATAATTGTGACGCGTTTCGATCAGCATAAGCGCGTCCGACCATATCCGTCTGTTTCTACTTGTCCGTTTAAACCCTGTGTATAGGGCACGATTTATTCCTCTGCCTTTTTTTTAAGAATATTTCTCTTAAAAAAAAAAGAGGTTTCAGAATAAAGTAACGGAATAATTTATTTGCGTCAACTTAATTTTATATTTATCCCCCGCCAGACTTGCAACATAATGTGTAAGGGTGATTTAATACAGTTTCATGTATATGGGTTAACGCCGCAACTATTCGTCATTATTAGCGTGGACTCGCTGGCTATTAAATATGATTATCCATTAATTTCGAACGCGTACAGTAAGGTATAACTACCATATGCGCACGGATTTTATTTTACCGCGGGTATATGCAGTTTGGTTATAATCTAACGCTTTCCATGCACGATAATATAGGGTTTGCCAAGATAGTGTTGTGCACGCGTCGTAAATCAAAGAATGAAAAGCCGCGGTTCAACTGACGTACCGAATGCGCGCGCATTATGCTTTCTGATTGTACAATACGCGTAATCACTGTCGTCCACCTCGACGCTATTAACTATAACATAACGTGAGCCTCCTCCTTTCAAAGACTACTTTTTAAAAATATTTTACGAGTTTTACTTTTATCTATTGCGCAGATTTTTTACTTCGAACTAAATTTACAGTGTTATTCATTGAATATTTTTTTAGCGATATTGCGATATTTAATACAATTGTTCAATTATTCTTGGTTTTTATTTATAGCCTCCGAATCAAAGAATCTGTACGAAAAGCTCGATTGGCTGGAAGCATCAGTCTGAAAAGGTTAAAGATTAGACAGAATGTGGGTGACACTATATACGATCGAACAAACGACTGAATCGACTGAAGTCTGGAATAGGGACGATAAAAAAATAGAAAAGGAGAAAGGAAGACAAAAAACAAGAAGGATAAGGAGCTTAAAACAGAATGAAAAGTCGAAAACAATATGAAAAGAGAAACGAGGTTAAAGAGTGTAGTGGGACAAACAAAAATATTTTCCAAGTCACTTTTTTTTACGGATCACAATAAGAAGTTCGAGTTAATGATTTTCGAAAGTTATTAGTGGGAATTCTTCGCTAAAAGCTACTCCATATTAGCCGTATAAAAGGAGATGCAATGTTATCAAAAAACAAAGTTTCGAAGAAAGTTCTTATTACACTATTATTTATACTTTTACTTGCACAAGATCAAAATTAAATGTGAATTGAAAAATGACAAGAAGGAAGAAAACACTTAGTTCAAAATGGACAGCATTGAAATAAAATTTTTAATTTCTTTAGCAAATTTCCTCAATACATTGCTGCTATACTTTACAGTCTCTTTCAAAATTTTCCGAAGTAAGTAGCCAATTTTTAAAGTTTTAAAATCTAAAAATAACATATTAATGCATTCACTCTTATACGATTACATTAACAATAACTATACTAACCAAGTATTTTCACTGATTGGCAATAAAAAAGAAAAAGTTATGATAGCATTTCTATATTGTAATTTATGTAGCCATATGAATCACAAGCTAATGAAATTCGATCCAATATTCAAAGCAGATAGCGACAATATCAAAACCCACATATCCCGCGATCCCCGCTACCCCTCCGAAATTCCGTTTCTCCAAGTATGATCTCATCGCGTATATATCCGCGATGCGCGATTGATTTACGGTATACAAATTGCGCGCCGCCGCGCAAAATACGTGTGCAAGCCCCAAAAGGGCTCAAACTGCGCCAGAGTGAGACAGAAAGAGAGAGAGAGAGAGGCAACGTGTGCGAGAGAACTAGATGCGCAGAGAGATTCGCCGGTGAGAGGGGCTCTCGAACACAGATTGGCAGCGTGTCGTAAATTATAATTTCATGACTATCATGATGATCGGCGCACCGGACTCCCTACCCCCCGTCCCCCACCCACCAACAGAGCTGCAGCTCGTACCGTTGCCTAGGCGCATCGTCGCGTATAACTGCCGACAGCGGATCGGGCCTGCGGTCATTTATCATCTCTCTCCCTCTCTCTTATATACGCGCGGCCGCAGGGACTCGGTAACGATCGAGGTAATTGCTACGATCGAACGGTCCAATGACGTAGCTCTCCTCTCTCTCTCTCTCTCTCTCGCTGTATAAATATATAACTGTGTGTGTGTGTGTGTGTGTGTGTGTGTGTCTAAGAACAGCCGTGTGACGATGTTGCGTAAATAGCGGTTTGGCGCGGTCAAAGAATCCTACCGACGCGCGGACCGCCAACGGCCTCCATTGTGGGGCTCTCGAGCCTCTCTTTTAAGACCGCGGGCAGTTCGGCCAGTCGAGCAGCTTCATCGAACTACTTGCCCTCGCGCTGGTTATATAGATGTAACGGGGGATACTTTGAATTCCCGCGGTTGAGCGATCCGCGAAGATTGGACGCGGTGCGCAAGTTCTATCGGTTCGCCGCCGCTGACTCTGCTGCTGCTACGTAAATCGGTTGGATTCTTCGGCCCATGGGCATAGTTGAGCTTTTAATTAGCCTCGTTGGAATTAGCGCTGGCGCGGCTCTGCGGATAATTACTGAGCCGTGTATGTACGAGCTGAGCCGCGCGATGTGTGGGTGTTGCGGTGTGCGATTCGTAAGAAGGGGGTGCTTTCCGATGAATATCTTCGCAAATTGTTACGCGCGGAATTGAAAAGTATATTGGGTATAAGGAAATTGTTTTATTTGGCCATTTGGAAGTTTATTTGGATTTTTAGGTGAGCCGATATATATACATATATATTTAACGATATAAATTAAGCAAAGCGCTGTATTAAAATAACAATTGTGAAATTACAGATTTGCGTATTTTAATTATTAGTAATATTTAGTTTGTGCAAGTAAAGGCAAGACGCGCGTGAGGTCTGAAAGTAACGGTACACGATCATGTATATGCGCTCAGAAATTTTTCATTTAATTCTAAGTTGAGCATACATAATTATTAAGGTTATCAATGATCTTGGTGCAATATGGAAAATTCTTTTGTGCAAACGGTATAATGCTCTATTTGTAACGATTATAATTGCGCATGAATCAAACTAATCCTATTAGTTTACACAAAGTATACATTGATTTGGACAGAATATAAAATCATGAATGTAAAACTTTTTAGTCTTTCAACGACAAGCGATGTATCGCGGGTACAATGATAAAAAAAACATCGAACGAATATACAATTAAATTCGTTCGATCGATCCCGCTATACTTCAGACATCAAAGAAAATCCATCGCAATAAACAAGACGCACGCGTTACAATGTAAAAACTCACGTCACCATTAACGCATTCAAATCAACATCCAATAAAAGTAGCCAGTGGAACTAGTCAAACTAACCGCGCAGCCGCGGCGCCAAAAAATCAAAACCGATTAACGCACGCACAGGAATATATATATATAGGTACAAATCGCTCAGCAGTCCGATCCTACCGAAAATCAATAAGCCAATTTGGCGTTGACGAGTCGCGTCCCCGCGTCAACTCGCTCGGCTACGCAACAGACCCTTTCAAGCCACTAAAACCCATTCCATCCATCCACACACACACACACACACACACACACACACACACAC
>UELU01142206.1:447-13422 GCA_900490025.1 Megastigmus dorsalis
ATATATATATATATATATATATATCTGTGTCGTACGTGCCCAATATTTACGTCTAGAATGTGTGTGCATTTCAGCGTTACAAAATGGCTAGCATAAAAAATTTTATTTAAGGATCAAAATTTTATTTAATGATTAAGGATTGGTTATACGCGCATTAGATTCAATTGACTAAATTTGATATTTTCTTTTGAATAAGAATTCAACTCATATTCTTTGTTATTTTATTAATTTGAACGATTTTCACTCTTGACAGTGGGTTGGGTTATGAGTCAGAATATTTTTGTGATATTTGCTGATAAATATTGAAATAAACCAGTAACTTGAAATTTTTAACCATTTTAAAAAAATTAAATTTAGTAATGTTAATAATAATAATTAGATTTGCCCTTAGAGATATTAATAATTGTAACTGTATAAACAATACTATAACATACCATAATCTAAAAAATATTTATTTACAACTGCTTCTACATTTTATGAAATTCCAAATTGACAAAGATTAAAAACTTGTTATAGATTAATTAATCAAGAAGGGTTTTATCGATTTTAAGTATTATGTTCACAACACTTTTTATTTGTTGAATAATAATCCACTTTGGTAGTTGCTTCTGCAGGGCATCTGTCATGTGGAAAACTTGTTAAATCTCTTTTCATTGCATATGCATCCTCGCCGTCAGCATAATATTTAGGTTCGACTTCAGACACTTCAAAATGTAAACTGCTGGTATATAAATTTAATGCTGCGCGATTGCTTCTGCGTACATGTAAAGAAACATATTTAGCGTTAAAACATTCCACCATAGCTCTGGATGCTTGGTTCATTAATTTTTGAGCTATACCTAAACGTCTATGCGATCTTTTCACAGCTAAGCTTGTAATGTGACCATGCGGATTATCTTCGCAATCCTCCTCCATTTTTGCTAGAACATATCCAACAATACGATATTTTTCATCCTCAGCCACATAGCTTAATTGAGGCCATGATAAAGCGTGGTACAAGTAATATTTCATTTGATAATTCTCTGGTAAACATTGTAAATTGCAGTGTTGGATATTCAATAAGTCTTGGGTACTTGCACATCGAATATTTATAGACATCTTATTAATGCAACAGTTAATGCCTACCTACAAAAATATTAAACGATTTATTGAAATACAAAAAATAATTAATTTTTGATATAGTATAAAATAATAATAAATTATTACAAAAATATTATATTATTTAACTAGAATATCAGATATAATTTTCGTTAAATATGATGTTTGGCTATAAAAGTACAGGCACCAGCGATTTTTTAAGAATGTAATTATAGTATGTATCATGCTGACTCTTATTTACTAAATAATGATCGAAAATAAATAATTGGGTCCAGGTGTTAACCGAAAAAATGTCGATTTTGGATATAATTGTAATCTAAGATATTCTGGTCCTAATTTATTAATTCGAGGGCGTACATTACGAATATAAACGTCAGAATGTTTGAAGAGTTTAGAAGTGAGTTTTCAAGGCGAACATAGTAAAATATGTTGAATTAAAAAATATTTAACAGTTTTTTTTTGCAAACGCAAAGAATCACTACTTTTCACCATAAATTTTTATACTGAGACTATTTAGGAAAGCTAAAAATTTCAGCTGTTATAAACTTATACTTTTATTCTATTTTTATAAAATGTTTATAATCCGCGTTCCCCATATATGCAAATATCCAATCCTACCCCCCATACACCTATAAAATGTAGAATAAAACCGTTGATATTGTTTGTATAAGCGATGTGATATAGCGCGCAAACGGAAGGGGCGCTTCGTATGCGCACATGTTTGGTTTTCGGCATTTATTCGGCGGAACTCCACCTACTCGCCTCGCTGCTAGAGGGGTTACTTCACAAACTCCGTTCACGCGCAGTGTTCGTAAATGGAATAAATAAAATCGTCAGTTTTGATTGAACCCGTGTTTTTTATTTAACAGTCCTACTGCCTTAATCCTAAACAATTTTGGTCCTTCTAGCCGGATCGGAGATAGAAATTTAACCACGGGCAGTGCTGCAAAAGATCTCGTCAACTCGCGCTCGCGCAACAGGTTTCGTGTCGCGCAGTGAGTCAGAAGCCACTCTTTTTTTTCGACATGTGTTCGCGAGCGGACGAATGAAGCAAGGCATTACTGAGAATCTACTTTGCGTTGAGCCTGTTATTATTCGGAACAAAGAAAAGGGCAAGTGACGAATTTTGAGTGCCTGTAGAGTCAGTGGCAAACTCAAGTACAGGTTTGTATGAAAGAAAAGAAGAAACCCCTCTCGCAAGTCGAATTTCCTAACTTATCAGGGAAATCCGCAACGTAACAGACGAGGCAATCTGCACAAACAGGAGCATCCACTAAGGAGAAAGACAAAGCCCTTCCCGGACGAGTCCGCTACCCAAACAAGAGGGGCCGTAACGTATCGTCCTCGTGGACGAGTCCATTGTTAAAGCAAAGGGAGCCGGAAGTCTCGTCATCGTGTTCGAGTCTATTGTTCAAGCTACGGGTTTGACGACACTAGAGGGTCGACAAGAGCGGTTACATGGCCACGCAGCGCGGCAGGGTCGACACACGGCGACTAGGATACGGGGCCTTAATCAGTCGAAGCACGGAAGGAGCAGTAGTCAACGAAGAGAGAGAGAGAGAGAGAGAGAGAGAGAGAGAGAGAGATTTGATCTTTATTGCGCCGTTGGGGTACAACCCTGTCTGGCGATAATTATTATTACAATTGAATATTTCTAATTTCTATACATTCAATATTAATACGGAAAATTTACAAAAAATACAGAAGGGAGGCTTGGCTTCGTGAGGCGCATTCGACGCAGCTCACGCCACTTTGCACTAGCATCAGGCACTGCTTCCAGCCTGTCTGCAAAATATCGGTTTTTTGCGGTGTTCAGCTGATTTGAGACTCGAGTACGAAGAGCCTTGTAGGTGGCAAAATCATTGTTCAGGCGAGAAGCACAGGCTGACTTATATGATTTGTCTCGCTGCCTCATGAGGGACCGGATGGCCGGCGAGATCCAAGGCTTATGCTTAGACGAAAGCATGATAGCTCGCATAGGAGCATGCGCATCATAAGCCGAAATGATGGCTGAGGTTAATCTTCGAGCAGCCGAGTTGACGTCTACCGCTTGAACTCCCAAGATTGGGCCAATGCCAGGGGCGGCTAAGAGAAATTGTTTGCCGAGCTTGCTTGAAGAAGGGAGAGCCTCGGCACTGGATAGGTTGCGACGCAACTCCACCAATAAGTCGGGCTGGTTGATATGGGCGAGATCTCGGGTACGAATGATCCTCTTTGCTGGAGTCTGTTTGGAGCAGCGGAGGGAAAGCACGATGAAGTCGCGGCCGGCCACAAAAGGCGACTCGGATTTCGAGTATTCGATGATGTTATTAGGCTCGTTCACTAGAAAAAGATCGAGCCACGTGTGTGATGGAGGGTCACGCCATAGTACATGGTGTGTAGGCTCCGATGGCACTAGATGGAGCGAGTGCGATTCGATTTGGTTCGAGAGATGGGTTGCGGCCGCGTTACGTGTACACATGTTTATGTTGAAGTCACCGATGACAACCACATGTGAATAGTGCTGTAGCAGAGGGGACAAACTGTTAAAGAAGTTAGTAGGATAGGATGCAGAAGGTCGGCGGTACACAACAGCAAGTAAGAGCTTGAGAGAGTTATGCTGTACGTCACAGATGATGTATTCCGACGTATTGTCAAATACGGGATCCGACTCGGCAATTATGGTGACGATAAAATGATTCCTAATATATAGGCCAACACCGCCACCCTCCTTATCCCTCCTATCTACTTTAAAAAGATTGAAGCCTGTGAGAGTTAGATGCGAGTCGGTCATACCTTCTTGCAGAAAGGTTTCAGTAACCGCGATCGCATCGAATGAACGCCTGTCACATGCCTTGTCAAGCAGGGAAAAATGCACGCTAGAAGCAAGACGATTGATGTTAATGTGGCCCACGAGAAAACAATCATTAACCGCTCGACCACCGGCGCGACCCCCGAGCTGGCGTCACTCCATCGGCGCATCAGGCGGCCGCAACACCGCGAGGTCTTCCGCTGAATACACGGGTATGCGATGAATTCCACGCAGAAGATAAGGATACAGGTTCAGGAGAGACACACGATTGACTTTCCAAGAGCGCGGGATGGCAACACACAAAATCCGCTCCCCACACGTCCGAATTTATGCAAGTCGGGTGGTAAACTAATTTACAATTTTTGCACTGTGTAGCGGGCACATCAGAGCTTTGAATGATTAACTTACACTCGGCGCAGAGTCTTTTGTGCATTTAATTCTTGCGGGGTTAGATCCAATAGGTACCCCACACGAACAGCTGATGGAGATTCGCGACGCGTTACAGACCTCTATACTCCATGTACAAGCGAAATTTTAATTTTAATGGAATTACTAAATTATTTCCCGACATAACAACAGAGAGAGAGAGAGAGAGAGAGAGAGAGAGAGAGAGAGAGAGAGGCAGAGAAAGGGAGGGAGAGTCGGAGAGAGAGGTAAAGTGAGAATCGGCGGAACGTAGAAGCGCTTATCTTATGCTTGCATTAGTACAGTTTCAAAGTGCCAAAGAAGTATACTCCAAGCCCATTCACGTTTCTCAAGAAAATAAAAGTAAGGCATCGTCGTGTCCAGTGTGCCAAAACACACATTGGAATGTGAAAATTTTCAATCTAAATCTCCTTATGATAGAAAACAATTGGCAATGCGCAAACGTCGTTGTTTTAGTTGCCTAGCCGACCACATGGTACAGGAGAGCAAATCATCCAAAAGGTGCCAACATTGTTCGGTAGAGCATAATACACTGCTACATTTTAACAGAGTAGCTATAACACCCAAGTTAAAAACAGATGACAAGGCATAACTTTTTGCGACACATGAAAAGACAGAGCAGACGCTATCGAATATAATAATTTCCATTGCTTTTCAATTAGTGAATAACAGTGAGAATAAAACAAGTGGAGACATGGTTTTACTTGCCACTGCATGGGTTCACGTACAAGCTGAAAATGGTAGACACATACTCGCTCGAACGATGATTGAGCAAGGAGCTCAGTCATCGTTTATTTCGGAGGAGGTCTGACATAGTTTAAGACTCAAAAGAAATGCGGTGCGAATCCCGATTTCAGGCATCGTCAACAGAAAAATTAGAACTTGCAAGAGTCAAGTTAACTTAGTCATAAAACCTCACTTCGTTTCGACGTTTAACTGCGGGGTAACATCATTTGTAATGCCAAAAATCACTGCCTACGATCCATTTTCAGGTTCTGCTTCGAAATAGGACGACCTTCAAGGCCTTACGCTGACTAATCCCCAGTTTGGGCACTACGTAAGGACAACAATGCCACGGCACCTATTGCGATGCGCAAGTTTTTGGGGTGGATCATCTCTGGATCAACATCAAGCTGCTCCTGGAGGGGACCTATTACAGCTCAACTGCAAACCACTGACGATGATCTCAATCATACATTGAGGCATTTTTGGGAGATAGATGAACCGCCATAGAGGAGCAGTTGTGCGAGGATTTCTATCGAGAGAATCTCTCGAATTTCTATCGAGAGACGGAGAGTTATAACGACAAAGATCGGTATGTGGTAAGGTTACCTCTGTTAAATTGCACCTACCTCGTGGCAAACATGGAAGGAATTTGGTAGCCGGCAGGTTGGCTCCACTCATACTCGTCATCCTCTCAATCACCCTCGCCATCCTCCTCTCGGTCATCTCACGCTCGTCCTTTAACTCGCGGCAAAATCTCAGCGCGCGGCGCAACTCCTCGAACTTCCCTCTCGCCCCCTGCCATCTCATCTTGGAATCTATTTCGAAACTGTCCCAGTTCGGAACCCAGTTCAAACGACCTCTATTCGGAGTCTATTTCGTAACGACCCCAGCTCGAAATCTATTTCGAAACAGCCCTATCTCGGGAGCTTAACTTTTTCTGTCAAATTTAAGTTGGCAGCCCTGAACAAATTCTGTTATACGGCAATTTATGAATTTGCGCGCTACCTTTTTATTGATTTTTGTTATTTCTTAAATGCATGTGAGTAATTGCAATTAATTTTATGTAAGTAATTAAATAATTTGCTCAAGAGTATGACTCCTTCGTTCTCTTTCTTGCCCTCATTGCGCTTATTAGTTCTCTAAAACTCCAGAACCTCTACGTGACTGTACCCTATGTACATCGGAACTGATATCCTCTGCGTGAACATTGGAATACTCGGTTAAAGTGCAACACTTAAAAGTGCTCAGCTTGCCCTGCCGAGAGGCATGTTCAAGCATCTAAGCAAAAAAACCTGCTTCAAAAAGTAAAGTACTCTCTGAGGAGAATTTAAAAATTCCACGGTGAATGACGGCTACCTTGCGACGTCACACTATTACGACACAGTCGACCGTCTATTGGCTCGTGGAGCATGTGAGCGGCGAGATAACGAACCGAATTTTTCTGACCTAGTTACGGATTTCGACCTAAAGATTCGCGTTCAGGAGGAAAAAATACATAAAGAACACCTTCTCAAAGTAGTGCACAAACTACTTCGATACCTTCACGTAGATTGGCTGAAGGAAAAGAGTAGTAGATCTAGGTGTCATTAGCGAAGATCATGGGACTCAAGTCACTCAACACTGCGGGTAGGCCATTTATAAACACTAACTTAAACTCGAATCTGCCGAAAAAGTATTGAGAAAATGATAACGAATGAACCTAGTTAGATGATCTGGATTGATATTTTTAGTGAGCGAGATATAATGGTTTTTTAAGAGTGAGGTGGAAGGAAAAACTTTAAACTAATGTTGACAATGACGTGGCCCGCTATAAATGGAGCCATCGACTTATGATAAGCACGCGAAGCATCGTGGGTACCTTCAACATTGATATTCATTCTTGTTGAGTGAATGTTTGTTTAGAAGGATCTACCTTTCTGTTTTCGGGGCTGCTCTTTTGAATAGTCCTACTTAAAAAATTAAGAAAAAATATACTGCATGTTTTATACTAAAATACTGAAAAAAAATATGAATTTTGTGGATATTGTTTTTAAATCTCCATTTTGAACTTGAATCAGCGTTCAATCGCCTTACAAGTACTCAAAGCGTGCAGTTGATAGTTTTACTTAAAATATATAAAGATCCGGAATTATTATCAAACATGGCGGATTCAAGATGGTAATTGAACCAAATCGACTTTATTACCATTTTTATATAATTATGATTATATCTTGATCTTCTAAATATAAGTAATTAGATATAGCTGCTATTTATATGGAGAATCGTCAGAAAAACAGTGAAAATTCACCAATCTGCCTATTGAAACACTATATATCTATATGTATGATTAGATCATACAGGTTGTCCCAAAAGTATGGATATACCTGAAAATCCCGGAAACTAGTGGCGCTATAAAAAAACTTTGAATACAAAAGTTTTTGCAAATCAAACGGCGATCATTTGAAGGTCAAGTCGAGTTTTTTGAACGAGAACCATACTTCTTCATTCCAGAAAACTTGTCCAAAGGTCATTTACAAATTTTACAAATCTGATCTCAGATTCGCACTCAGGAAGGTTTTTGGCCGAATTCACAATTTTTAAGAGAAAAACCCTCCCATATCCACACCTGAACTAATCACGGGACAAAGAGGTCAATTTTTGTGAATATTTAGGTATGCATTTATAAGATAATTATCGATTTTGATGTGCATTGTTGTTTTCATTGTGAATTAGTTCTATCAACGCACTGATTCTTTTCGTTTATTTTTAGTTTCGTTTTCTGAATTTGAGAACGAATCGTCTCGCAGAACGTGAACGAATAAGCATCCTCATGATGAGTTGCGGATCTGTTTAACGCAGAATTCCGGCTACCGTTGCAACCAAGAATTTCGAAAAAGACAGTGGGAAAAACTGTTTCTCGTTTTGAGCAAACTGGTAGCGTTAAAGATCGACCCAAAAGTGGAAGACCGAAGACAGTGACTGATCATGAAACCTCTTTGAATGCGGCATTATCTTTCGTTGAAAATCCTGGAACCTCCGTTAGACAAGTATCTGCTGAAACTGGTGTTTGTAAAACTTCTGTTCATAGAATAATGAAACTCTAGAAGTTTCATCCATATAAAGTGAAATTGGTACAGGAGTTGAACGAGAATGATTTCGATCTAAGACTGAAATTTGCCGAATTAATGATGAACCGTATTGATGCTAGACCAAATTTTTTAAACGAAATAATTTTTTCCGATGAAGCTACCTTCCAGTTGAATGGTAACGTTAATCGACACAATTGTCGGTTCTGGGCATCGGAGAATCCTGACTGGTTTTTGAATCATATACACAACACCCACAGAAACTTAACGTTTGGGCAGTCATAAATGATATAATAGTAGGGCCATTTTTCATAGAAAGCAATTTAAACGGAGAAAAGTATGAAGACATGTTGAAGAATCAAATCGTGCCTGCGATAAATGATATTGTCGGTGACAACTTTAACATTACTTACTTTCAACAAGATGAAGTACCCCCGCATTATGCTAGAAATGTACGTAATTATTTAAATGAATCATTTCCAGGTCGAGTGATAGGCCGCAAAGGTACCATTGACTGGCCACCTCGCTCACCTGACATGACGCCATTAGATTACTTTTTATGGGGTTACGTTAAAAACAAAGTTTATGCTACAAAACCTGCGATTTTGGAAGAGTTGGCTCAACGTATTATTGAAGTAATTCAGGCGATCCCAAATGATATGATCCAAAAGGCAGTGTCAGCATTTTATAATCGTATGGGGTATTGTCAACTGAATAATGGAGGACATTTCGAACATGAACGTCAACTTTTAGAAGTTTCAATTTCTAAAAGATGCTAGTTGGACTTCACCAGTCGGACACCAGCGTGTCTTGCCTTCACTGACTGGACACCAGCGTGTCTTTCCTTCACTAGCTGCACTGTAAAATTGAAAATGTCAGTTTCAAACAGATCAAAAACCAAATCTATGGCCAAATCTTCAAAGGTCAAATACATGGTCGACGTTAAATGTACCGTTTTATTTCCAGAAAGATCGATAGAAAAACTTATGGCAATTTTACTCTAATTTTAGCTTATTTAGCCCTATGTTATTTATACCGTTGAATAGAACATTTTTCCCGCTTTCAATTTCTGTAATAAAGAAGGAGGTTCCCATTAAAAAAACTTGACTTGACCTTCAAATGACCTTGAAGGTGAAACCCGAACCCAAGGTCAAAGTCAAGGGCACCATCGGATGGACCGTTCGAATTTCGGAAACTTTAGTATAGGAAGTTTTTCTGTAGCACCCCTAGTTTCCGAGTTTTGGGCTGCTGAATACCAATTTCAGCTTATTCAAAGATCTGATCTTCAAATGACATTTCGGATACATTTGACTCCTATGTTATTTATACCATTGAATAGAAAATTTCTTCCGCTTTCCATTTCTGTAATAATTCAAATAACCCTGAAGGTCAAATCCAAGGTTAAAGTCAAGGTCACGATCAATGCGCCGTTTGATTAGCGGAAACTTTTGTATTTAAAGTTTTTTTCTAGCGCCACTAGATTCCGAGATTTTCAGGTGTGTCCATACTTTTGGGACACCCTGTATATATTATGTATACGGGAGCGTCCACTAAAATCCGGCCAGCGAGCGCGCACATTCAAATTGAATTTCCGACCAGAAAAAAGTGTTTTGGAGTAAAAATAATAGCACCATTAGAAAGAGCAAGAAAAAATTTATCGATGTACATGCTTTGTTTTTTTTTTTTTTTTTTTTTTTTTTGACACACTCAACGAAGGATTATGAGAGTTGAAGAGAGCGCCTTTTACGCAAAAAATACGGTGCGCGCGTCCACTGGCTGGTTTTTGGTGGACACTCCCAAATATATATGGCCCTTCAGATAACTACAGTTGGATACTCTTCTTTCTAATCTTGAGTCCAAAGTATTGGCTTGTGTCTTGCGATCAACAATTATAGAAAACTCTCTTGTCATCACTTGTCCCCTAATCCACTTGATAGCAGAATAACGCCCATGAATAATGCAAAACTTCTGTATAGGTTTTTGAAGCCTGGTTCAGCTATCGTTGAAATTGGCTACAGTTGTATAAAATCTATTTTGAACATGATAAAATAACTGCACGGAATAAAGACTGGGGTAGCTGTTGCCCCAACTGGTACTGCTGCTAGTCAACGCGTTCGGCGAGCTGCTTGCCCTTCAAAAGGGAGAGTAGTTCACTTTTGCAGCTTGCAGGTCCAGAGGTTCGATGCGAAAACAGAGTTTCAAAGTTTTATTTGCTTATATCTCGAGAACAGCTTAGGCTAGAACAAAATGGTTTACACCAATTGAAAGAGCGTAAAATGTTACATCGGAAACGATTTTTTATTCGATATCGATGAGTGTAAAGAGTCGAGATAATTAATCAAAAAGAAATTATCTCAACTCTCCGTACGTGAGTGGGGTAACCATTGCCCCAGAAACAGAGTAGCCTCTGCGCACTACTGCTAGTGGCGTTGCTACATCGCTCTTCGTGCGGCAGTTCCCCTCAGCTTTTTTCCGTGTGAGTGATAGATTTGTTACAATTTTCCATACACATTAGATGATATACTCTATATGTAACAATTATTTTAAATTTAAGTTCTACCCTTCGAGTGAATCAAAATTGCTAACATTATAGCATCTTCGAGGAAATCGACGTCTCACTTGTTTGTGTAAGGTATATACATCTTGCCCTTCGAGCCAATCAATCACATTTTCTCTATGATATTTTTTTGCGCGTAGCGTGTAAAATCTTATCTGTACCGGCGTAAGCTGTAGACTGTGGGAGGCTATAATAAAGCTGTTCAAGCATTTTTTATGCTAATTATTTTGTTTTCTGCTTATTTGTGCTTTTCTTATCCTTTACAGATTTATTCTTCTTCTTCTTTTGCGTCCTACCGCGTGGTTTTATCGTTTTCTTGATACGAGAAAAGAATTTTTCAAAAGTTATTTTACTAACCATGCAACAAGTAGTCATCATTGCAAAAGTTCGCTCATCGGCTGGTGTCTCTTGAGCTAACATACGTGAAAATGCACGCTCGGCCAGTATACGATTAGCTTTTCGACGATTATACTTTCTCTTATCACTGTACGCCAAATCGTGCTCCCGGCAGGCATCGTCCAGAGGATTGATCCCCACCTCACCACGTTCGAGTCGTTCTGCCAGTTTGGTGCCTGGTCCACAAAATTTATAGCCGGGAACATGCATTTCAAACGGCAGTAAATCAATCAAAGAGTCTAGAGCGCTATTTTTCTCCTCCTCCTCCCCCTCTACGAGACTCACGTCTTCTTCTTCTTCACTTCTTTGTACCTGCCGCTCAGTCGACGCCATGATTGAAAAACGGCTGGTGCCGGTGTAACTTTCTTTCTGCTCCGCGCTATAACTCCCATACTGGCACCTAGAACTGTCCGTCGCGAGTGAGTAGAAGAAGAAGCTGGTGAATCTGCTAGATCTTGAGGTTGCGTCGCAATTTCGGGCCATGAAATGTTAGGCGACGACGTCGAACCTCTAATACAGTCCAAAACGCGTTTATTGCCAATTTATTCTTGTGGTATGGACGCTTGTTGAAGCGCAGCTGCAAACTGACGATGGCCTCTGGGTAGAACTCTTCTTCTAGCTCTCATTGCGTCATTCACCAGGTCGATAATGTTTGCACCCTCAACAGGGATGCCATCTATGATCACAATTCCGTTATGATCCCACACAATATTACCGACTCTGCGCAAGTGTAACATGAGTCGTGCAGCGTTAGCACGAAATTTTTTTGGAACACTTTCGACGATATGTTCGTCAATTCTTTCCTCCTCCTCTTCCTCCTCTCGTTGACGCTGCTCATCGACAAAGTTGTCATCCGTGTTCGCAAGAGTCACAGCGCTTTCGTCATTATCTTCCTCTGAGAATTTTCTTTTCCTCGAATCCTTCTCGGCGCCTCGAAAGTGTAGATAGCGTTCTAAAGCCTGCTTCTACTTTGACCACTTCTCCCTATCGTCTTTACAGTCTGACGAGTTCAATATATCGTTCATTTCTGCATCTAGCCTGCTCGTTATCGTTCCGGGTGTCTGTACAGAGTTTAGCACCCCATCTGGGAGTGCGAGCCGAATGCGATCCAAGCTCTCTCGAGGTATGAGAATAATTTTTTTTGCGTGATCCATGTCTAGTGTAGCTGCTACTTTGTCACGAGAGACGCCAATAGGGTACCAATGAGAGGAGCCAGTAAAGGAATCCTCCACGCTGTACAATTAGTTTTTTCTTCCTTTGTAAGCTTTCATCCGTATTAGCCAGTTTTCGTAGAACAGAGACATGCTTGCGTAATTTACTCTTGTGTGTTTTGGTGAATGGTACGTTACCGTGTAAGACGTTCAAGGCGCATTCGCAAATGTGAAGAATTAAGTTCGGGTCTGCTTTACGCAACCAGACGTTTCGCTGCTGTCTATCTAGATGATTCAAGGCCTGCAAAATTGCTGCGTATTTCTGTCCAAATGGATCTCGACAAGTTTTCGGAGCTATTACAGAGACACAACTGGAACATGGTTCTCAGAGTCGCGGCCTTTTATCTTTTTTTGTGCCACGTATACGTACTTAAACTCGTCGTCGGGGAAAATACACGTACGAAAGCGGCAATTGTCGGGTGTTTCTTGCTTGAGATCCAGTAAAAGATAACCAAACGGCCGAGAGGTGGCGTCCCAGTAAGCTTCCTGCAAAAATTGTGGATCTTCCGGACACAGTTGTCGCGAGAGATGCTGAATTTGACTGCGATTGCGCAAGTTTCTAAATAACACGATATACTGTGCGTTGAGCGATATGTCTCGCTGACCCTTCCCCTGATGAAAGACATTTTGCGTGATAAATATGACACTAAGATTATTATGATGGCTGCCTATTGTAAAGAGATTAACGACCGCACCGCCAGAGGA